>CAHIKZ030001380.1:1142500-1185000 GCA_903632075.3 Acanthosepion pharaonis | reverse complement strand
CCTATATATCTATCTGTATATTTTTCTTGATACTGTCGGATCTATATCCATATATTTTCTTATATGTATATCTATTGATATATCTATTTGTATATCCATATATCTATCGATATATCTACCTCTATATCTCTATATGTACCTCTATATCTAAGTGATAAATGAACCAAAATATTGCATTAAGAAAAGATTTCTTGCTTTGAAAATCAGTATTTGTAATATTACTCTTCGTTTGTTTCTCCAACACCGGTTACCTTCGTCAAAAGCGCAACTGCTCCAGCCACTTAACAATCCTCAATCTTTTTTAGTATAAATATCCATTTGTAGGAGGAGAAAAGTTAATAAATCTCATGTGTTTCTGAGAAGTTAATTTGATTGACAAAACATACCAAAAAATATATAAAAGCGGACGCATTTCTAGCGAAGCAAATCGGTAAGTGTCGTTCGTTTGTTGGCCTGAAAAGCAAAATCAATAAATCATTTCTTTCAAAAAATGTATTGACTTCCTTCTTACGTCAACGATTGGAATTTCGCTCTGGGGAGAAGCCAAGTAATATGAAGTACTTTACAGTGACAAAACGACACTGACATAGTAAGTAGGGTGGATGGGTGTTTGAATGTGGATAAAGAAAGAGAAGGAGAAACTCAAAGTTGCAGATTGATGGACCGAGAAAAGAGATTAAGCCACCGAAGTAAATACAATTATATAAAAGAGAAAACTTAGAGAATTTTTATTTTAGCGACTTCGAAATATCCCAAACATCTGCCTGATGGAAGCCGAAGAAAATGTTGACTAAAACAGTAGGATAAAAGTAACAAACATTACAATTTAAATTCAGACAAATGACCTCTTAATTCGAGTTCTTGATGTAGTTTCGGTCGATTTTCCAGGCTTCATTAATTGTTTAATCCGAAAGAAAAGAGGAAACAACTTATATCCTTTTAAAAAATGGCTGATTAAAGGAAAAAAGTGTTTCTCCTCGATGACAAGTCAAAGCTACATGCAACAAGGATAACACAGTAAAGCATTTGGGAACTCGGCTGGTCTGCTCTTCCCGATCAGCCCTATTCATCTGACTGTGCACCCAACGATTATTACATTTGTCAATCGATACAAAATGCTTTGATGGGGAAAGATTTTCTCTAATGAAAACCAGATTCAAGGTCTCGCCGAAAACTTGTTAACATCAACACATCAAAAGGGATCGAGGAGGGGGGGGTCCAAGAAGCAAGTAGTCATTGCAAATAATGAATGCTACAACTGAATAAAATATGTAAATGTTTATTTTTTAAGAATAAATTTAATAAACAAAGACGCAAATTATTTATAATTCAATTTAAGATATGAGATTATGTTGCTCACTCTCTCTTTCTCTATCTCTCTTCCTATCTCTCACTATGTATAACGTTTTCGTCTGTATAGTGCTCTCTTCGCTATCATTATCAGTCTGTTTCTCTCTTTTCTCACCCTATTATTTCCCGCCTGTTCATCTCCTCTCTCTCTCTCTCTCTCTATATATATATATATATATATATATATATATATATATATATATATATATATATATATATCATTTTCAGTCTATTCGTCCCTCCTTCTCTCTCTCTCTCTCTATCCTTTTCAGCCTCTTTATCTCACTCTCTCTATATCCATCTCCCATTCTGTCATTTTCATTTTGTTCATATCACTCTCCCTGTCTGTCTGTCTCTCTCTCTCTCTCTCTCAACCTATCATTCTCAATCTATTCATTTATCACCCTCTTTATGATTTTCCATCTGTTCATCTCCACCCTCTCTCTTACGCTCTCTCTCTTACTCTCTCTCTCTCTCTCTCTCTCTCTTAATCATTTTAAGTCTATTCACGCCTCTAACTCTCTGTCTGTCTATCATTTTAAGTCTTTTCATCTCTGGTTCTATCATTCTCAATATCCTCATATTTCTTTCTCTGTTAGTCTCTCTCTCTCTCTCTCTCTCTCTCTCTCTTTGCCTCTCATTCTCAGTCTGTTCATCTCACTCTCTCTCTCTTTGTCATTCCTTCTCTTTTCATATCTTTCTTTCTCTCTCTATCATTCTTAGTCATTCTCTATCATTCTTAGTCTGTTCATATATATCTTTCTCTCCCTCTTTGTCATTCTCAATCTGTTTATCTATTTCTCTCTCCTCCTCTCTCTCCCCCTCTCTCTATCTCTCTCCCCCTCTCTCCCTCCCTCCTCCCTCTCTCTCCCTCTTATTCTTCGGTCCATCTCGAAGTCATTTCAAATAATTATGAGATCTAACATAGGCCTGTTTATCAGGTGTACCATTGGAGGAATCGTAACTTTCCTCATACAGTTTCCTGATGGACTGGTCATGTCTTGAGAATGTCTGACAAGATCCTAATGTACAATCAGTTAGATCAGGGCTACAGGAATGTAGGATGCCCATGGCTAAGATACAAAGTCAAACTGAAGAGCAACTTGTCAGTTTTCAATCTGTTAATCAAGAAACGAGAGCAAGATTTAAAAGGTCAGCAAATCTAACAGTGATCAGATCCCATAATCCTCACTCTTGCTCAATATGCGGCCTCCTTTGTAAATCATCGCACAAAACTTATAACTGAATCAGTTGGTTAAGTTTTCAGATCCTCATATGTCGAAACCGTATATTAAAAAGAAGAGAAGAGAGATGCCGCAAACGTTTTTGGTTGTAATGTGTTTTTTTTAGAAAAAAATATTATTATGGTTTATTTTCCATAATTTTACTACACGTGTTTCTGGTCTCGTGACCGTCTTCAGGTAAAAGCGGAGATTTCCACATATTAAAAATAATTAATTTTTTCCTTATGTTTTTCAATGTTAAATATCCTCTATATGAGATATTCTCTGTTTTTGTGTTAGCAATCCGAATGTCTTTTTTGGATTGGCAGTGAAAAGTTCTGCGCGAAGGGTCATAAAACAATTAAGGTTGATCCAAGAGAAATGATGAATTACTTATCGGCATTTTATCTTTTAATGTTTTACTGACCCCTATGTGTTCTTGGCTCTGTTTCCATTTTCGTGTGTTTCTGTCAGCATGCGTGGATATATGCGTGCGTATATTCCCCCGCCATACATATACTGTCTTACTACGAGGAATTAGTAAACTCATTTGTACACATACACACCGTCCCACTACAAGGAATCAGTACATACACACACATACATACACACACACATACACACACACACACACATACTTCCCAAGCTATATGGAACCAGTATACACATACACATATACACACATACTTACATACATACACACGTACTTCCTAAGTTGTGTGCGGTTTGTGTGCGTGCTCGTCAGTAGTTCCCCTGTTTTGTCAACATGTGTATATATATATATATATATATATATGTGTGTGTGTGTGTGTGTATTAAATTTGCCCTGGTTACATTTGAAGATGTGTTGTGATACAAAATGTTTTCTGTTGTCTGGCAATTTTATATTGCTTTTGTGTAGGGAGACCCTGTTGTTCAGTTGTTGACTGATGCCTATATATGACTTCTTACATTTTGTTCATTTAAGTACATAAATTACATTTTGGAGTTGCAGTTTAAGATTTTATTTATTGTGAATGTTTTTTTTTTTTTTGGGGGTTCAAAATGTATTTTTTTCAAACGAAACGCCGTTGTCGGATTTGAAATTTTAAAAAAAGTCTTAAACTTTTGTATGTGCCTTCGTGGAAGCTTGTAATTATATTGGTTCAGTTATTAATTTGATTCCTCTACAAAACAGCGCAGTATGGTTTCAGAAGAGATTAAGCAAATGACTAATGAGGATTTGGCTACAGCTCTGAAGAATTTGAGGGTGGGAGTTGTGCCAATTACAAATACTACACGAGTTGTCTATGAGAGGAAACTTGCTCGAGTGCCCCAAGACACAGCTCCTGCAGAATTTGAAGAGGAGGAGGAGGAAGAAGAAGACATTTTATCTGGATCTTTACGTGAAGAAGCGATCTCAGAAAGGCTGACCAGTGCCTACCAACGATACACTAGTCGTTTAGCATCAAAAATCAGTGGTGGAAACAACCCTCCAAGCTACATAGAAACTCCTGGCAGCAGTCGGTTGAACACCTCTTTGACTCGCAGACCACTGTCAAGTATGAGAGAAATCAAATTTCCAATTTTACGTAATACCCAAGCTACTTCAGCTAGTTCAGCTTCTGACTCCAAAAAGAAAGGGATGTCATCAATTATAATTAAACTGTTCATTATGATTATCTTCGGCGTCATTGTTTGGCTCATCTATATGAACTTTGAGTCACCTGCTACCAAACCACTGCTTAACGCCGACCATTGACCACTACATCTCTGCTTCTCACCTTCTTTCCCTCCACTGATGTCAAGTTCAACCTGGTTGCTTCCTAATAGCAGATATAACCACAACGTCCTCATTAAATGAGAACCTTTGAACATTCAGGCCTCTCGTTCATAATGCCTCTGGCAACAACATCTGATTTTTGCCAACAGCACTTGAGAGAAGAAACTTGAAAACCGAGTTTTGTTCATTATTACTTTTCTATGAGTGACTCACATGCAGCAATATATTTTTTAAAATGTTTTAATAACAACATACTGTCTGCCCCATTTTCCTTTTAGTTTTCTTGTTGGGGTGGGGGGGCAATTCACCTATCAATAAAAAGTGGCCATAAATTGTTTGGAACATTGAATTTAATACAGTGTCCTTAGCAACATGGTATACAAGTTGCTAACCCAAATCAAAGAAACTGTTAGTTGTTTGGGCTGTTCATTGAATACATAATAAAAATGTAAATAGGTGATATGATTGCACTTTTTTATGAAGCCTGTATTCTTGATATAAAGTGTGGGAATAAAATAAAAATACAAAATTAAATAAAAGTACAAAATAAAATAAACATTAAAATCTCCCAGAAGTCCTCTGACGGGAAAGACAATTTACGCATGTGCAAAAAAAAAAAAAAAAGAGAGATTTCCTGGCGCCAAAGATAAACTGGAAGAATCTGTCTCTTTCTCTGTTGGACCTTTGACTGGTGAACACGTGCCAACTGTTCGGGAAGAAATTCCCCAACAAGAGCTCGTTGGAATCCAGAAGAAGGAAATAAAATCAGTGTCCTAAACTGTCCCTCTAGTGTCTCTGTATCCTTCCGTCTATTTTTTGTCAATTTATTTCAGCGACAAAGGCATTCAACAAGTTTTTGGATGTTTAGGTGAACATCCACAAAAGACATGCATCAATTATACAAGTTTACATGGTGGGTAAGTCACCAACGAAATGCATTCAAATTCTGGTGTTTGTTGTTTTGTTACAGTGAAACCTGTTTCATCAATGGCCTTTGAAATGAATTGATATCCTAGATCATAAATTCAATTTTCACCAGAATTAATGTTAATTTTTTTTTTAAATGTTATATTGATGCAGGTGCCCATTCGGGGTGCAATGGAAAAAAAATGGAATATATTTCTACTTAATATTTTTTATGCCACTTGATTAAAAATAAAACGGGTGAATCCACTCTATAATTTTGAAGGGGTTATTAATCTGAAATCTGGTTGTATCCAACCAGTGTATTTTTAAGTTTTAACTGTTTTGATTTGTAGAGTCGAAAATATTTTGATAATTCTCTAATTTTCTGCCTGTTTTTAAATAATTCACATATTAAAATAAATTAATAAATACTTTCACTTCTCATTTTCTGCCACATGTATATAGAATGACATAAAAAAAGATTCCTCAATGTAATGCACATTTAATTAAGAAACCTCCATTAATAAATTTAATATTTTGTTTCTTACACATAAAAAAAAAAAAAAACCTAAAACACATATTAACCTCGTCCAAATTTAAATAACACAAAAATAAAGGGAGTCACAAAATGCAACGAAAAAAAGATGTGGGGTTTGTGACATCATTATAGAAGGAAACTGCTACACTTTTTAAAACTCCCCAAAAACATTCACAATAAATAAAAACTTAAACTGCAACTCCAAAAATGTAATTTATGTACTTAAATGCACAAAACGTAAGAAGTCATATATAGGCATCAGCCAACAACTGAACAACAGGGTCTCCCTACACAAAAGCAATATAAAATTGCCAGGCAACAGAAAACTTTTTGTATCACAACACATCTTCAAATGTAACCAGGATAAATTTAATATCATGCCGATATATCAAACAGACGATTATTCGTACGTACAAATACAAGAAAAAAACTTTATAAACAAATTTAAACCCGAACTAAATAGATCATAACCCCACACGCAAAAGCACACAACATGCACACAAGGTGACCAAATACAGTGATCAAATCACTCACATGCATGAACGCACGCTTTCATGAACGCACACTCAAATACGGGAGACACGAAAATATATACACACACACACACACACACACACACACACACACATATATGTATATATATATACGCATGTTGACAAAACAGGGGAACTACTCACGAGCACGCACACAAAGCCCACACAACTTGTGTGTATGTATGTACGTATGCGTGTGTACGTGTATACTGGTTCCATGTAGCTTGAGAAGTATGTGAGTGTATGTGTGTGTGTATGTATGTGTGTGTATGTACTGATTCCTTGTAGTGGGACGGTGTGTATGCGTGTATGTGTACAAATGAGTTTACTAATTCCTCGTAGTAAGACAGTATATGTATGGAAGGGGAAATATACGCACGCATATATACACGCATGCTGACAGAAACGCACCAAAATGGAAACAGACCCAAGAACGCATAGGGGTCAGTAAAACATTAAAAGATAAAATGCCGATAAGTAATTCATCATTTCTCTTGGATTAACCTTAATTGTTTTATGACCCTTCGCGCAGAACTCTTCATTGCCAATTCAAAAAAGACATTCGGATTACTAACACAAAAACAGAGAATGTCTCATATCGAGAATATTTAACATTGAAAAGCATAAAGAAAAAAATTAATTATTTTTAATAATATGTGGAAATCTCCGCCTTTTACCTGAAGATGGTTGCGAGACCAGAAACCCGTGTAGTAAAATTATGGAAAATAAAGCATAACATTTTTTTCTAAAAATCCACATTACAACCAAAAACGTTTGCAGCACCTCTCTTCTCTTCTCTTCTTTTTATATATATATATATATATATATATATATATATATATGTGTGTATATATATATATATATATATATATATATATATATATATATATATAGTTTCTTTTGCTTCGTATTTTGGTTCAAATTTCAAAAAGTGAAACTTTTATATATTCTAGATTCATTAGTCATAAAGTAAAATATTTCAAATATTTAAACATAAAGTCAAATATTTGACGTGTTTTAAATAAATATTTTTCATGACTTCTTACTTTTGTTGTTGTTGTTGTTTTTCCCTGTGGGTGGGGTCGAAATTGTCTATCTGTGTTAAAACTTAATATTCTCCGGGCTCACTTCACTTCTGGCACGAAAAAGAAATGTCACACTGTAATAAGGTCTCACTTTGCTTGAGTGATATACAAAGTGCATATCAAAGTTATCTAAAGATTTTGCTTAGCTTGCTCCTGCTGTTATAGCATGTGTAGTTAATTTAAGGTGTGATAAATAAATATTTTTCATGGCCTCTTACTTAGTGTTTTGACCTTGGAGACATTGTCTGTGTTAAAATCTGTGTTATTTCATGGCCACCCTTTCTTGAGGGATCTCACCAAATGCTGCCTTTTTATTTCACATTTCACACTGTTCATGTATACAATAATTTGTATTCTGTCGCAGTAATGCTAACTTATTTCATGTTATTGAAAGTATCTGTTGCTGAAATGTAGATCTCCCTTTTAGCTGTTCTGTCTCATTGATTTATATGTAATTTCATTAATGCAAATGTTAAGCATAAATATCTCATAACTAAAAAAAAAGAAGCATAACAGACATTAACTCATCCAACTCCACAACATGGATGATTTCTTGAATTTTACATTGGTGACTCCTGAATATACAAATCTCAATATAACTTATGACAGTATTTCCAATATGAAGAATTCACATAAGATTATTAGATAGGTTGAATTTGATCTGGATTAAGACAAATATATACAAGCACATCTAAAAGAATTAGAATATTATAGAAGAGTTATTTTTTTTCATAATTCAAAAAGTGAACTTGCATATATTCTAGATTCATTACACAAAGTAAAATATTTAAAATCTTTTGTTTTAATTTTGGTGATTACAGCTTACAGCTGATGTACATCAAAAATCTACAATTTCAAAATATTAGAATATTTCATAAGATCAATAAAGAAAAGGATTTAGAGAAATGTTGAACTTTTCAAAGTATGCTCATTTAAACACAAAATACTTGGATGAGGTTCCTTTTGCACAAATGATTGCATCAATGCAAAGTGGCATGGAGACAGTCAGCCTGTGATATTGCTGAGGCGTTGTGAAATTTCAGGTAGTTTAGATAGTGGCCCTCAAATTCTAAGTATTGCTGGGTCTGGTGTCTCTCAGTTTCTTCCTGACAATACCTTATAGATTGTCTATGAGGTTCGTGTCAGACAAATTGGCTGGCCAATTAGGCAGCATAAGAATATCATGGTCTCAAACCAGTTAATATTAGTTTTAGCACAATGGGCTGGTGCCAAGACCTGTTGTTAAAATAAATCAGCATCTCCATAAAGATTATCAGCAAGTAGAAACATGAAGTGCTTTAAAATATCCTAGTAGAGGGGCTACATTTACTATGGACTTTATAAAACATAGTAAACCAACACCAGCAGATGACATGACACTCCAAATAATCACAGTGAAAATATCAGATTGAAGTTCAAACCAGATCCTGTGCATCTCCATTGTTCCTCTAGACTCAAGAACCTCAATTTTCAAATGACATGCAAAATTTATTTTCATCTGAAAAGAGGACAAGACAAGTGAATAACAGTTCAGCTCTTTTTCTCATAAGTCCAAATAAGATGCTGCTTCAAAGGAGGCTTGATACTAGCAATGCGAAGTAGTCCATTTCCTGGATATGTCTATACTGGATAGCTCCTGATACCGACTTTGATATTCTTTTTGACAATACCCTATAGATTGTCTATGAGGTTCGTGTCAGACAAATTGGCTGGCCAATTAAGCATAGGAATATCATTATCTCAAATCAGTTAATATAACAGATATTATTAGACAGGATAATCAAGATATTGTGAAAATACCAAGCATTCATTGAAACTCGACGTCTGTTACACGGGGAGGGTGGAGATGTTAATCAAGGTACATTATTAAAAATTCATTTAAAACCTTATTGAGTTTCCATGGCGACACCTAATATACATAAATGTCTTTAGATATCATTTCTGCGAGCTTGCTATCACGTGACTTCTTATTGGCTAGGGATACTAACACGTATTTTTTTGTTACTTTTGGTCTACGAGGCAACATGGTAAATATCTGCTTCCTACTATGTCTGAAATTCTCCTCTCAGACACCATCGGATCGTTTATTAATTCTTTGAGTTTCTTCCAAATTCTTATCGTTTCTGTTTCAAAAATCTTTTCCATGTTTGTGTATATCGTTGACATTTGTTTTGTTTGTCCATTTCTGCTTTTGGAAAATACATTTGTTATTTCTTTCTAATTTTCACAGTGTCTTTCCTAAATAAAAGAATAATATCGAGGACCTTTTGCATTTTGACCGACAGTCACTTACATTCGCCATGATTGTGGATGTTTCGACTTAATCAGATTAACTCATTCATAGTATCTATATGGTATGAATAGTGATTTACTCAGATTCAATATGGAATATCCTAATATTTTGAGATACATTTTTTTATGTTTTTAGCTGAAAGCCTTAATTATAAAAATTAAAATTAAAAAGTAATTTTAGCTTACATGTAATGAGTCTAGAATATTTACAATGTTCTCTTTCTGAAATAACCGACAAAAAATATTCAACTTTTTCACAAAATCCTAATTTTACAGATACACCTATATATTTAAGCAAGTTGTACTACCCATAACCGGCAAAATCTGTTCCCTTCATTTCTATGTACCCTATTAGTATAATGATGACTTTTAGTATCTACTAATTATAACTGCTGGTATTTAATTTACTAATGATGTCTGTTAGTGTCAACTAAAACGTCAAGGAAAGAAATTCTATTATTAATGTCAACTTCATAAGTAAAGTGCCGAACAGAGATTATTTTCAAAGGTTTCTTTGACATTTTATTGTTTTGTTTGGGTTTTTCGTTAGTATCGATATGTTATTGATACATTAAATATATAGCATAGATTTTGAAAAATTATTAAATTTTGCTTTCTCAGTGTCATGTAGAAATTAGATAAACTAGGACTGGAGGGTGAACCCATAGCTACATCATCAGTGTGTGTAAATGATGTTGTAATGATTAAAAGAAAAAGACGCATACAGGACAGAAAACGTTTACATAAAACTGCCATTAATAGAATAATTATTTTTAATTATATCACCTCAAAAAATGTGTTAGAGAATATGAGAAAAACTACTATTAAGGAGAGAGGACAATAAAAGAATAAGAATTAAGAAGACAGAAGATAATGATTAACATTGCATTTAAATTTTTGAAGATCAATGTTGACTGAGAGGCCGTATGAGTTCCATAAGCGAGAAGTGAGGGAGAAAAAACTGTTAGCATAGAATTTACAATTACATTTAACCATTTCAACTGTAAAATGCTGTGATCTTCCAGCAAACTAGTACTGCGCTTAAATTCACAAAGTCTAGTTACCGTAGAGGAAAGTTTCTGAGAAAAATTACCATGAAAGTATTTATAGAAAAGACACAGGGAAGCTATGTTATGGCTGAGGGAAAGTGACTGAAGCCGAGATGCCAGATCAGGACCAATAATCTTCTTTGGATTTTATCAAGAATCTCTAAATATATAGCAAGGGCACGAAACTAGATGTGGCAGCAATATTCAAAGGAAGGACGTATGGTAGACTTATAAATATGTAAGATAGATTCTGCCAGATAGAAAAATTGTCTGGCATGACAATTATTGTTATTAATATTAGCATAATTACTAATGTTAGAGTGTGGGATAGACTTTATATACGCTTTGCCTTCTTCTACACTCTTGTATGTGTCAAGTCCTTCGGGACGTTGGCAATCTTGGATCTCCACAATTTCCTGACTTTTGTAGCACTCAGTAAATTTTCTCTTCTTGCTATCTCTCCTAATCCCCGTTCTCCCATCCATTTTCACAAACCCGCTAGGTAGGTTATACGCTGTTTTCCTTTGACCCTCTTGCCTGCAATATGTTCTGGGAGTATCAAACTCTTCAAGCCCGCTTTCCTCAATATGTGCCTTAGAAATTCCAACTGTCTCTTTTTGGCGTTAACTATAAGCATCCATTTTATTTCCATTTTCTCTGCAACATCTTCGTTACTCCCATTTTCAGTCCATTGTATTCTCAGCATCCTTCTGTAGAACCATATTTCTATCGTCACGCGTTTGTTCTTCAGCTGTGCGAAAATTACCCAGCATTCACATTGATGTTACATAAGAGTTCAGTATTGTTTTCTATGTTTCTAATGAAATTTTCTTGTTTCTTAATACTTTACTTAGCTTTTGGTAAGCACATTTCGCCATCCCAACACGTCTTTGGATTTCGGTATCACGTTTCCCAGATATTTAAATTGTTTTACTTGCTTGATTTTGGTCGGGAACATTTACTTACATGCAAATACCTTTGGGAAGGGTATAAATATATCTTTTCTATTCCCTCGACCCCGCCAGTTATGTGTTGAATAGCAGAATAAACTGAACCAATCTATCGCAGACAGAAACGGCGGCCTACTGCGAGGAAATCTTCTGAATTGAAAGAGAAATGTTCACCCAGGCGTCTGTCGCTTGTGGTACTTGACTTTTTATTTATTGATACTGTTAGGATCCAGAATGATGATGATATTTCATCATTCTAAAAATAACTTTGCCATCAGTCATGATAGAAAATAAAGATATTTCATCATCGTTGAAATAAAGATAAAAAAAAATTCATCATTCTAAAATAACCTTGCCCCCGGTGATGAAAGATGAGAAAGATATGTCATCATTCTAAAATCTGATTATAAAAACAACCCTTTCACCACAAGGGAGGGCAGTAGGGTAAGCAGAGTTGACTGGAGCCGAATAGCAAGTAGCAGTAGTAAAAAGGAACACAACGTATCACCATCGCTCTGGAAAATCGAAAATTGACGAAACAACGAAATTCTCGTAACAAGCAAAAACAAGTAAGCACAAACTTTTAAAGAAACAAGAGACAGTAACGCTGAGGATATTTTTAACACACACCATGTCAATATCTGTAATTCACATCACGAAATAGAAACATACACATTTTTGGTATTAAGGTTAACACGTGTCTCAAGTCTGATTATATCGTTATACGTTTTTAGTAAAAAGTAAAAAGGATTCATCCATCAACTACTATTACAAATACATCTAATAACGAGGTAACTTACATCACACCTACCCAACATCCGATCTCGTTACTCTACTAACATTGAAGATGACTTCTGGCAGATTATTTCTTTATTTCAAGAAAGGTGAAAATCGGTTACGGTTGCTAGAAATCAAATCCAAACTTCACAATAGACTTCACAATAACAATAACGTTATAATTGTGTGCGTGAAGCGAAGTACAGTATGTAGGTGCGTGCGTTTATGTGAAAATATATGATTGAATGCGAATATGACTGTAAGTGTGTATGTTACCAAATGAGTGTGTGTGTGTTCACGTACAAAAATCGAAAGCCGTATGGAGTCGTAAAACGAACACCCAACAAATGCAGTGATAATAAACGTGATTCAAGGGAGCGATGAGATTCAACTCCGAGATCTCGTCTTCCTCCGAAATTCTGAATTCCAAAAGATCAAAGTCGCTGTGACCTTTTGTGCCTAATATCTCGCCGTCTGACTCACCATTCCCACCCAAAGACATACAGGAATGCCAAAGTCTAAAATCTACAACAAAGAAAACAATTTTCTTTGAACTATATTTTCTCTTAACAATTTCTAAACTTGAAACGCCAAATTTTTTTGATCGCCGGACTTATCGTGTTCTTTTAAATCAACACCAAACCGATGAGACCGTCATCTGAAACCGCACGAACCTTTTCTTTCTGTAACTTTTCTGCCGTGTTACCCCAAAAGAAAGTTCTGTTTTTATTACGAAACAGCATTAAGTGCATTTACTTTTAATTAAACTGTTTATAAAAGCTCACCTTCAATTTTTAATTTAATTTCTGCTTTTTTTAGCGTGCATTAAAACTATCAAAATCATGGAGTTTTTATTTACTGACGCCGACACTGAAAATGGAAAAATGTGCATCGTTTTCGCCATTTTTATTTTTTTTTGTTTTGTTTTTCAGAAAAGTGAATGGACTAAAAAATCAAATATTTCTGCAGTTTCTGGATAAGATACGATGAATGACTGAACGTGTCAAAAATGGTTTGCAAAAATCCATGCTAAATATTTCTCACTGAACGATGCGCCTCCCTAGAGTAGAACAATCAAGGTTTATGGCAATCAAATCCAGACATGGCTTGAATACACGAAGCGAAAAAGAAACTACATTCGCAAAATATTCCAATCAAACACTGAAAAGCCACCCGTACAAGCTTGGTTGTGTTAATCGCTTTCATGTGTGACATCCACATAAGCATAAACCTACCGTATTTATATGATTCATTTTTCAACTTCAATGAACGATGAAAAGTGGTTGGTTATTTTTGTTTAGCTGCTTATCATCCCGTTTGTGTTATTTAATGCCTAAATATAAATATGAAAATTAAAACTTTATAATTAATACAAGAGAATGATATTATTTCATGAGTAAATTTTAATTACTTAGCTGCATTGTTTTAACAGATATTCTTACAAAATCAACAGAGGAAAACTTGTTTCTTCTTACAAGAAATAGAATTAACTATATCAAATTTATTTGTATTTTTTAAAGATTTTTGACAATATATGCCATAATCTTCAATTATACAATAAAATATATTGTTGGTCATTTTGCTATAAAAATGTATTGTTGGTCATTTTAATGTAAAAATGTATTGTTGGTCATTCTATTATAAAAATGTATTGTAGGTAATTTTACTATAAAATGTATTTTTTATACTTTCTTAGAGTTTTGATTTTTGTTTGGTGTGTTCCCTATTTGTCCATTGTTGGGACTCTAACAGGTGTCATCATCACGGATCAGGGTGGACCTGGGAACAACAGCAATTAAGAAGTGGTCTCGCTCTTCAAATCGGCCAATCTCCCGATCAGAGGTCTTGCTGCCGGAGGTAGTTTATCGTCATACTGTTATAGTGGAACACACCTATTCTATAGTTAATAGACTCTCCCACCTGTAATAAGTAGGAGTCGCGGAGTTGGTCAGTCAGTTGATGTCGGACGACAGTCGAACTCTCTGCCTTCTGGCAGAAAGGAACCCGGACGAGGCTATGCCGAAAGGCAGAGTCTCGTCCGGGGAGGTAGACAGACCCGACCCTGTTTTTGCGGGGTCTACGGGGATTTTTTGGACGAGCCTCCGGGCTCGGGAACCCCACATTAAATTCGGCCTTGTGCCACATGTGACTGCGTGGGGCAGTTACTAAATACCGTCGATATCGGACGACCGTTAGTCGGATACTAAAGTATCAGCGACCACAACTAGATTTCTCTGCATCATTACCTATTATATCAAGTTCCTAACGTTTTGTACGTCGAACCTATTTTAGGACCGACTTAGTACAAATACAAGCCTCCACTGTGAAACCACTCTACAACATATACCCAGGACTACTCACTGGTGGGAGGGGGTCTCACCCACCCCTCCGCACAGGTACAGTTGGTATATTCTACAGCCCCAGTCGACAGGGCGTGATGAAAAGTCTATTTTTACAAGACGCGGAACGTCAAAAGTCATGGCTTAATCAATAGAAGACATCACTAACGGCACTAAAAAAACTCAAAGATAGTTTGCATCCAAAGAAAATGAGTGGTTTCGATTAAAAAGAAATCATCCTTCTGCAAAGCCAAAAAGATTGATTCGAACAAATACTTAACCCAATTAGACTAACGAAGGTCATAGGATTTAAGGGAAACCTTTTAATAATCCAGCATGCTATGACTTTCGTGACCAAGCAAAAAATTTTACATCTTAATAGGTGTAGATAGGTTTGTCTATCGTCCGGTTCACGCTCCTCCTCGTTTTTTTGTACCTTTGTTTCCTGTTTAGGATTGGGTTTCCAGTTCCCTCTAAAGTCTTTTCCTTCTCTTTCACTTCCGGTGACCCCTTGCGGCCCTGGTGACATTATCACATTGTTTGGGGTAGTTCCTTTTTACTCTGTAACCCTCTATCTTGAGTGCCTCTTGTACAAGGTGAACATCATTGTAAAAAAAGAAGCTTGGATGGAAATTTTTTATTAATGCGTAAAAAATTGCTACTTCAAATTAATAGTCCTGGGTATGACGATAAACTACATCCAGCAGCAAGTTCTCTGATCTGGATACTGGAGGTTATGAAGAATATGGAACCACCTCTTAATTGCTGTTGTTTCCAGATACATCCTAACCCGGGGTGGCAGCACCTGCTGGGATAAAAAGCGAACCCGCAAATAAAAACAAAACAATATGAAAGTATGAAAATACATTTTTATAGTAAAAATACCTGCAATACAATTTTATATAAAAAATTACCAACAACAAATTTTATAGTAGAATCACCAACAATAAATTTTATTTGTAGTTGAAGGCATACAATTGTGTTCAAAATATTTAGATTTCGACATTAAACAACCCATAGAGGTGTTAATATGCCGCTAAACAAAATCAACACACCAATACTTAAGATTACCATTTATTGCTGTTTTAATTCTAAAAAAAAAATCAATTACCTGGGAGACTGTAAAAGACTCTTAGTGCAGTTCTTTGAAGGGGGAAAATAAACATTTCTGAGAGGTTAGGCTTATAAAAATGCCTGAGAGGTGAAAGTCGAACAAAACGGGAAATAAATTGTTCAGTAAAGTTAATGTGGAGAATTATATATTTTTTTTTATATTTTTAATTCATACACCGAATGAACCTTTCGGGTAACATAATACCTTTCATTTTCTTGGCGCCAATTTCGATGGACGCGCGTTTTTGAAGATTTCATTCTGCTCGTATTTCAAATCGAAATAAAAGTGCCTTTTATAAATTTCTGGAACCATTTTTCTTTTGGGTCCTTTTCGTTGTTATGACTTTACTTGCTTGCCTTTCTTTACGCATTATCAAAGCATACTCACTGAAATCAGAATCCAGGAGGTTTGAAATTCTTTCGGAATAAAGAAGCATTTTTAAATAGATTTGCAATTCAGCGACTAAATTCAGATTCAGAACCCAGGGATTTTTTCAAAGTAGTCGTGGAATTCAGGGCTTTTCTTAATAGTACCAGGATCCAGGATCGTTTTTTTTAAAACATTTCCAGAAACTAGGGACTTTTTAACAGTTCCGGAATCCAGGAATATTTCAAATACTTTTGGAATCCAGGATTTTAAAAAAAATAGTTTCGGGATCCAGGATTTTTTTATTTATTACAAAATAATGTTTTTTCAATTATTTAGAATATGTAGCTCCCACTGTATAGACGGAGAACTTAAATACAATGAAAAAACTACAATATATATATATATATATATATATATATATATATATATATTATTTGGGGTTTTAATATGTATTTATTTAATATATTAAAAAATATATATAGTTAATATATATATATATATATATATATATATATATATTAGGGGAAGGGGGTTTAAATAACAGCGGCTCCTACTGCTATTAATGCATTACTCTTCAAGTACGAATTGAGTTCTCCAGGCAACTGGCGTATTTCATATGGAGAAAGCATTAAAATTTCTCTTTCTCTCTGCCGTGCGACGATAACCTAGGTGTAGGATCTCAGACTGTTGTCAAATCGGTCGGGTTTCGTTCCCGGCTTAAGCAATCGGACGTCTAGCTGTGATACAGCGAAACAATCTGTCTATGGATGACAATATATATATATATATATATATATATATATATATATATATCTTGTTGGTGAAAATCCATTTAGGTGAAACCTAGGTAGATAGTTCCTGGCTGTTTAGAATTTATTTATATAGTGCTCGTGTTAATAAAACAATGTTCGATGTAATAAAACCGAGAGGGATTATATATATATATATATATATATATATATATATATATATATATATATATATATTAAGATATTTTATTAAGACATTTTTACATTCTTTTTTATAGATCCAAATATTTAAGTAAATGCTCTGTTTATAATAGAGTATTAATAAAACAGTATTAATAACATTTACCGGACTGAATGTCCGATAAATTTCCACAGATATCCTATATCTATCCTATACAGAACTGTCATTTAGCTTGACGTGCCTTAACCGATTTGGCTACAAAGGAGCGTTCGTTTAGCAAGGTGGAATTTACTGTCTTTAAACTTCAATCTTCCATGAATGTACGTGAAAGATTAATTGAAGTTTGAAGTTTAAAGACAGTAAATTCGACCTTGCTAACCGAACGCTCCTCTGTGGCCAAATCGGTTAAGGCACGTCAGGCTACATGACGGTTCCGTATAGATTCGAATCCTATCGGAGGACGAATATTTTCTGTGAAAATTTCTCGAACATTCAGGCCGGTAAATGTTATATAATACTGTTTATTATAAACAGAGCATTTACTTAAATATTTGTAGCTATAAAAAGAATGTATAAACAAAACATAAAAATGTCTTAAAATAATTGTCGGACTTTGTCCATTTCATAATATATATATATATATATATATATATGTGTGTGTGTGTGTGTGTGTGTGTGTGTGTGTGTGTGGTTGTTGAGTAGATGATTGGTATGCAATGTTATTAATTTTAAATTTTAAATTTGTAATCAATTTGTTTCCCTTATATATTTTTCATTCCCTCCAAATTTCGCTAATTCTTAAAAAAAAATCTCTTCAGCATCGCATTTAACAAACTTTTGTACTGCATTATTTTTTACCCTACGTAGCAGTAAAAACTTCCATCAGCCATTTGCTTACTTCCAAATCTTTGAAAACACTCCTTACTTCCTGTGCCCGACGAGCTGGGATCCACCCACCGAAACTATAGTCACACACCAAAACATACGTACACGTATATGTACAAATATATATGTGTGTGTGTGTGTGTGTGTGTGTGTGTGTGTGTGTGTGTGTGTGTGTGTGTGTTTCATTAAAAATGGCAGAAAAGGTACTGATTAATCTTTTTATACAATTTTTCTTTTGTTCGAACATGTTTTTTTTCTGGACACAGAATGCGTAGAAACTGTTCAAATGTTCTGTAATTCCGAGCGCCTTCGGCTGTACTTTTACCCATAATTGAAGGATTCATATATATATATATATATATATAGGTAGTAATCCGTTGGTATAATCCAGGCGAGTCCTATTAACACAATATAGAATTTGAAATATGTTAAAACTGACTCACAAAAAAACGCTCAATGTTTATTTTCATTAATCAGAACAAATTTTCTTTACAATTGGAATTAAGATACCTTTAGTTAATGAACATTTTCACCTACAAATTTTAATTTTAAAATTCGCAGGATTTTTCAAACTGTTTATGTTATCAGTTTGTAGCGGGATAGGGTGTAGTTTGGGAAAAAAGAGAGGGAGGGCGTTAAAAGTGGACATAGTGGGAGATATGGCAGAAGAAGGAAACTGTTAAAGGATTATATTATGGAGGTAGACGGGCCTGGCTAGGGGAAGAGAAGGCAAAACCGATGAGCTGACCTACATCCTAATGGTTACCCGGCCAAAGTTTAATTCAACGGTAATCCACGGAAATTAACGAAAACCTGAAGAAACAATCAAGAGACGATTTTAATAAGATGAAAGAGAGGTATTTCAGAATTATTGGTATATTAAACTCGTCCATATATCAGAGCTCAAAGTTTGGGGAGTATTTTCAAAGATTTGGAGGGAATTTGGATACATATGCGTACTCATGTGTTCGCCCACGTTAAGAATATCTCTACTTGCATAGCCATCTATTCTTACAAATGCTTAGATACCTACATCCATGCACATACATACATATGCTAGCCGACATGTATCTACAAATACCCTATGTTAGGATGGAACGTTTTTGAAGGATAATAAAAGGAGTTTAGTTAGGTTAGAAAAACACTGGCATTAACTTAACCATAACGCAAAAATTAAAGCGAATTAAAATTATTGTTAGATACGAATTTATAATCATTAATTATTTCCCTAGATATATATTCCAAGGTCCCTTCTTCAATTCGTAATCTAATATGTATCGGTGAGTGACCCTTTAAAAACTACCTATTAAATTAATATATTAAAGTATGTACTCTATGTTAAATATTAGAAATCATTATGATCATAGTAAAATTTGATTACTTAAGATTGGGCAAACTGAATGGTTTATGATAATTATATATAGGATATAAGGCTTACTTAAATATATATATATATATATATATATAGATATATAGATATATAGATATAGATATGTGTGTGTGTGTGCGTGTGCGTGTGTGTGTATGTGTGTGTGTCTCTACACACATACCTACACATACACACATATACATACATACATATATACATGCATGCACCTACATATACCCCTACACGCACATATATACGCATATGCATCCAAATTTAATCTTCCGAAAAATGTTATTATATAACTAATTAACCCAAAGATTATCTAATTGTTCATTATTATATCTTAACCCATTGTGGTGGAGATTTAATGCCTATATGTAGTGGATAATCAAGGATAATTCAAGAGATAAACTCAAAAATAGGAAAAAGAAATAGAAACAGTCTATAAACAATTTTAGGTCAGCCGAATTAAAGAGAAGATAAAAATTTCGTGGGGATATTCTTGATAGTCATCAAGAATTATTAGTGACTTAGTGATGAAGGATGGATAAGTATACGGACGGAAGCAGATGGGAAATTGATAAGGGTATATAACGAGGGGAAGAGATGTTGGATGTGCAGTGTGACAGTTAATTGATGGCAGTTCATTTTCTTGTTAAATTAAGTTCAGTCAGGACTGGGGAGGAGCAGAGATTCCCAGGTGAATGTCCTCTGATGATAGTTTATGCTGATTCGATGAGAGCTTAAATCCACTGCGGTGACGGCATTTAGAAATTAATTCGTTCCTTCTGTTCAAGAGTATATTTTGATTTTCAAATTTGATGATTCTAATTTTCTCCTGTAGGCATAGATTGCATTTACCATTATTAGGAGGGCGGGCAAACCCAATTATTTTCCAGTCAATCTGAGGGTTTTGTTTTTTCTCCCTCAATTCCTCAAATTTTTTGGAAAGTATAGTTTGGCACTTTAAATTGGAAAACGAGTACCGATGGCTATATAGACGCTGCTTCCATTCTCCCGCGAAAATATCAATATAGACAAAGTTGATGTCCTTGTTCTCTTTGGGGTAGATTGTTGCCAGGTAAATTACGTTAGATTCCATGCATTTTCCATCTACTGGGCAAAGATCTCGGTTTCTACAGTTACATGGGGTACCCATACTAGGTGAATTGCTGTTGTCATAAAATTTATTAAGAATAGTTTTATTATGGGAATTGATAATTTTCCATATATTATTTGTGCAGGAATAATTAATTTTGACTGTTCTTCTATTGAAAACTTTCCTTAGGTTGTAGTTATTTTCGAAATGTTTATTTATTAGTTTTAGAAACTAATAATTAGTTTTAGGTTCTTCAAACGAATAAATAAATAAAATACAGTAATAATGTTCTAAAATACCTACAAAAAGAACATTTTTCATTTAATGCACGCTCAACTATGACATTCCAACATAAAAGAAAAATTCAATAATGAATAAATATTCACGTTACCTGTCAGCCATAGCAAAACGCAAAAGAAAAATTCAGTAATGGATAGCTACATATAGTTTTTGCCTTACCAGCTGCACCCCTGATGATGATCTCAGAAAGAGAGGGAAAGTACTTGGGAGATAAAAGTGATTCTCACTGTTAGTGTGTATTTCTTGCCTTATTCAATTGTAATATACGGAAAAATATTCGTGAATATGAAAGGATTATGATAAAAATAAGCAGACATAATGTTTGTAATTCATTCAATATATACATGTATATATATATATATATATATATATATATATATATATATATATATATATAATGAAAAAAACTGTTTCATTGAAACTAGATTTGATTACGCGTTTCGCCCTTCTAGGCTTCATCTGACCCAAAATGAAAAAGAAATATATGTGTGTGTGTGTGTATTTGTGTGTATGTTTAAATAATAAATCAATAGGAAGTACTAACGATTTATTATTTAAACATGCATACAATTACACACATGCACACACACACACACACACACACACACACACACACACACACGTTTCTTTCTTTCTTTTTGGAATCTGATGAAGCTTAGAAGGGCGAAAGGCGTAATCAAATCTAATTTCAATGCAACATTTTCCTATTTGTGAAATTTCTTAAAAACTTTGTCGGGATTCCGTACCCTATCTCACACACGCAAACATATACAGGGTGCGATTGGTAAATTGTCGACATTTTATATTTTTAATTTCACGCATTTGTGTTCTTTGTTTTTGATTTTGTCGGCTGCACTGTATAGTAGGGTCAGTTGGGCATCGTTTGTGAGAAAAAGAGCACCATGATGTCATTCACTCCACCAGAGATTTGGAAACGGCATGCTGTACTGCTTGGCATTCGCGCCGGAAGTTCCAATACGAACATATCAGAGTATTTGGATGTCAATCTGAGAACAGTGCAGAGGACTCGGAAAGAGTTGGAGGATATATCCAGTCAACATCATGGGTTTTGGAGTGATCATGAGTAATGATGAAGTTATGCCTCTATTCATCTTCTCTAAGGGCCTCAGACTCAACACAAAGGCCTACATCAAGTGCCTTGAGGAGGTAGTACTGCCCTGGGTCAAAAGGGTGGCTGCTGGAAGACCCTATGTTTATCAACAGGAATCTGCACCATGCCACATAAACAGGAGAACCCAGTTATGGCTGTTAGACAATTTCTGCAACTACATCACCCCTTACATCTGGCTACCTAACACTACAGACTGCAACTCTCTTGATTGTTATGTGTGGGACACAGTTGACGAGAGACCAACAAAACTCTTTGTAATACCAAAAATGAACCAAAGACAAGGATTATGGCAGCATTCACCAATTAAACAATGAGACTGTCCAGAAGAGTTGCAGGAGATGCCGAAGTCGTCTGGAGTCCGTGATTAAAGTCAATGGTGATTTTATTGAATACATTTACTCTTTAGTGTTTCAAGATATTTTTGTGTAATTTTGGTAAATATATCTGAAATGTTAGTATTATTTTCATTTTGCATAAGTTAGTTGACAATTTATCCATAGCACCCTATATATATATATATATATATATATATATATATATATATATATGTGTGTGTGTGTGTGTGTGTGTTCTTAACGTTTGGTACAACAGTATAAATTTAAGCTCTGTTATTATACATTGAGTACTCTTTTATTACTACCACCACTCACTGTGCGATACTATATATACATATATGTGTATGTGTGTGTGTGTGTGCGCGTTCGCGTGTGTGTGTGTGCGCGTGTGTGTGTATTAAACCATAATTACAAATACTTGTCTTCAAAGCAGGATGTTTGAAAGTTCGGCGATCTACCTTTCCTCATTCCTAAATTTCGCGTTGTGCCGTATGAGCTTAAGGTTAGTAGACATTAGCAAAATGAAATTTGAGTAACACAACTGTGGGCTTCTGATTATTATTACTCTAGGAGGCCTACGCAAAGGGGCCATGATTCTTGCAGGTGACAAGCATGTATTTTAATTGAACAACTGTGTTTAGATACCAATTTATTAAACTAAAATAGAAAAACATTTGGTCATGGATGTCCGATTGAGGTCGATTCGGAAGGTCGTTATCTTTTTTTCCCCTAAATTTTATTTTCATACTTCAGAAAACGCGACACCAAATGAAAAAGAACGAAAGCAGTCAAAACACAAATGAATTCCATGATATGAACTCTATTTGGATGTCAGTTTTTTTTCCTTAATCAAACTGAAGTCTCGTCGGAAATGATATTTTTTTTCGAAACATATAATTTGAAATACATATAGTCTCATCTGCTTCGATTTCTCAAAATTTATTAAAGATCTTACTGTTGAATGAGTGAAACGAATGTTCATGTAACCCTCATGACACTGGTATCAACCTACAGAGGATGGCCATCTGTCAAAATATAGCAGACAACCGTTGCATATAGACGCCATGTTTTACTGACACAAAAAGCAAACGCGTATCGAATGCAGAATGGTACCACAGTGAAGACAATATGGAGTCAACGTTGAATGATGACAGCCGACAAATTAAAAAAGCGCTAAATTTGTGAGTTAGGGGATTTTCAACACCGCCTACAAATTGTCACCAAGTGCAATGTCAAAGAAAAAACGGAAGGCGTAAATACATTTTTTTTCGTATTGTTTGCCTTTTTTTTTCTTTGTCTTCATTTTGATCGCCATTGAACTGTTTTGCATTTTCATGTTTGTTTCCACTTGTCTTTGTTGGGTTCTTCTTCTGCATTTTCTTGTCTTTCTTCTTTTTCTTTCTTTCTTTTTTTCTTTCTTTCTTTTTTTTTCTTTCTTTCTTTCTTTCTTTCTTTCTTTCTTTCTTTCTTCTATATTGTTATCTCATTCTACTAAGTCAGACCCTTACAGCTAGCCATACCACTTCCAAGTAGTTAAATCACTGGCATTTCCTCCATATTTCAAATGTAAGGAGAATGTTTAACAGACAGCCTTTTCCCAAGAATTGTCATTTTGTGGGACAGACTATCGTGTGGACGCGTCCCTGAACGTTACAACATTAACTTCTTCAAGCCAAAGGTCAATCGTTATATCCTCATGCATTCCCTACCATGTCCTCTTTCACTCCTTTCACACAATTCATTCATTATAACCATTTTAAAAGCAATCCTCTACATTGAGTGGCTCTCGAGCCTTGTATTGAGTGAGTTTTAGTATTAAAAATTATCTTTTTTTTTTCAACTTTCTGATCGTTCTTCTCTTCAGCTCCTTTTCTTTTCCTCCTCCTACTTTCTCCGGCCTCCCCCTCCTCCATTTCCGCCACCTTTTTCGACATTTTTCCACCTTCAGCTTCTTTTCCACCTCCTCCTCCTTTTATCACGTATCCCTACTTTCTTCCTTACTTTTTTGAACTTCCGTCTTCTACACTTTCCTCTCAACTTTCACTTTCTTCTTCTTCTCTCTGCCTCTCCTTCTCTCTGTGCTCAACCTCCCTCGTTTTGCGCTTATCCTCCTCCTCCACAAAACTCCTCCCTCTCAAACTCCGTCTTCTGCTTGCGCTCCTCCTACTAGTCCTTTCACTCTCCTTCAACACCTCTCTCTCTCTCTCTCTCTCTCCCTTTCTCTCTCTCTCTCTCTCTGGTTATCATTTTCTGACAGGATGAGACCATTTTTTTTTCTTTTCCTTATTTTTGTTCACACTCTTTCTTTCTTTCTTTCTTTCTTTCTTTCTTTCTTTCTTTCTTTCTTTACTCTTTTTTTTTCCACTTCCTGCTTATATTTTTCTCTTCTTTGTGGCTTTTTCTCCATTCCTATCACCCTGCGGATGCATACGCTAATTCCGATCATTTTTTTTTATAATTTAATAAAGACTTTTCTACTTGTTTCCTTCTCCCAAACGCAACTTTAGATCATTTAGAATTATGAATTGATTTCACCGCCCCCCCATTCTATTTTCCCACAGTTGAATGAATTCATGTTAAGAGAACTGCGTCTTCTGATTGGCTGACGATTTGGTCACACTTGGACGATTTGATTTTTATGTTCCATTTCAAACGTTATAAAAATTGTTTTTTTTTTTAGAATTTCGTTGCTTTTTAAAATTTTTTCTTGTTGTGAGGATGTGAGGATGTGGACTGCCCCCCCCCCCTTTTAAGAAAGGTTGACTCAATTATCGCCGAATTTAGTTTTACAAAGTGAAACGTGGTTGGAATGGAGATAAGTTGCTTGTTGGATTTTGCCAGTTTGGCCAAATCGAAATATAGACAAATAAATAAGTGGATAATGTATTACGAGAGGGAAGAGATAAAGAGAGAGAAGGAATGGGTTAGATAGAGAAAGAGACGTCGATTGTTATAAATATGAACACAAAGAAAGAAAGAAAGAAAGAACGAAAGAAAGAAAGAAAGAAATGAGCAGGCTCAGATAGAAAGAAAGAAAGAAAGAAAGAAAGAAAGAAAGAAAGAAATGAATGAATAGGATTAACTAGATAGATAGATAGATAGATAGATAGATAGATAGATAGATAGATATGAACAGATTTAGTTATATAGATAGAGGGATACAAAAGGAACAGGCTCAACTAGATAGATAGATAGATAGATAGATATGAACAATAAAATCCGTTTGTATATTTCCCCACTTGAAGCTCTGGTGTATTGCACTGACATTTCAAAAGTGCTTTCCACAGACCACAGAATTATTAGAACTTGATTCCCGCAAGTAGGACAACACTTTACGCCGATGCACAACAGGGGCGTGGACGACATTCTCTCGCAGAGGATGAGAGAAAACCCCACGGGCGCCTGGCCTCACTTACATTCGTCTTTCCTCTCCAACTAAACCTTTCTTTGTAATTATGCTTAATGTTAGAAGCAAATGTTAAATCAAATAGAAGAGATAGTCAAGAGAAATTTATATCAACTTTTCTTTTTTTTATCCTCAACTCATATTGTGTAATTAAATTTGTGTAAAGGGCAGGAGAATGCCATTGTTCACAGCGGCCCGCTTTTTTGGAAAATTAAAAACTGAATGCCCAGTAGGGAAAGCGTTTATTTGTTATATTAATAAAAATTACAAGAAAATTTTGCTTAGTTAGCAATTCTTGCAGTTTAATCTGAATAAGAGATGTTTTTACAACTTACAAAGGTCTTTTCCTGTACACATTACAAGAAAGAAATGTAACTTTCATATTACCATTATATATAAACACCAATGAAAGCTTGTCATAATAAACCACCTTATCCTAATATCATTACATATGTCACAAACCTATTACCCACGTATATAAACACTAATGAAAGCTTGTCATAATAGACCACCTTATCCTATGTCACAAACCTATTACCCTTGTATATAAAAACCAATGGAAACTTGTCATAATAAACCACCTTACCATAATATCATTATCATAGCATTATAACAATAACTACATATTCAGTATATGTCTATATTTCTGAGATGTGGTATTATGTACACTATTTACATTATTCGGACTATTGTCCTCATCTTTTTCGCCACATTTATTACAACTTTTCGGTCGTTGTACGCTCCGGCCGTCTTCAGGGAGTTGGAATGTCGAACTGAACACATGGCACAGTGGATAAAGGCTTTGGTTAGATCTAGTGACAGTTGTGAATTCAACACCCGGTTAAGGCAGTGGAGAACTTGCAGAGGGGAATTAACAGGAGATAATTGATAATTGACATCCATTAAACATGGCACGTGGAACTAGAACAGTCTATCCCAATGAGCGAAATAAAGGGTTCGACATTCCAACCACTTGAAGAAGGCCGGAGCGTACAACGGCCGAAACGCTGTAATAAATATTGGCGACAAAGATGAGGATAATAGTCCGAATAATAGAAATAGTGAACTACATATTCATAGTATTTCTTATGACGATAAACATTATTTCTACTAGGTACACGTGTTTAAGCTGACATCTCATTTTTTTTCTTTTGGAAGAAGTGAAATTAATGGCAACCGGCCTAGATCGAAAAGTCCAACTAAGGAAAATTTGCATTATAAACAATTGCAGGATTTTTAGTATGCGATTCCACCAGGAAACACTAGAGGTCATAGTCGAATTTGATGTCAATAAGGTACCTTTCTTCTAAGAGGAGTTTATTCGTGGCGACCCCCACCCGCTCAATCTATACTGAGAACACTCTGAGCGAGACCAGAGCATCAAACGAGCCAGGTGCATCAGAAGGTTAATCTAGAACAGGATTTCCCAAACATTTTTTGCACCATCGTCCCCTTTCATATAGAAACATTTCCATCGCCCATCTTTACACTAAATAATAAAAACATACCGAAATAATGTGGTAAAGTTTTGTTACTGGTTCGTAAACTGACTTTTAGGATGAAGTAAAAAAAAAATACCAAAGGGAAGTAATAATGTTGCTGTTACGGTATTAAAAACAAAGAAACGGAAGCAACGGAGACCATTGAAAATTATATAGAAAATACCAAAATATTCTTTGTTTATAATATATATAATGTAAATAGTGTAAATAATTATGATACACCATATAATTCAAATAGGAAAACTGTGAAATTTTCGCGGATAGCGCTAGTAAATATATATTAGTCAAATTTTTTTATAGCTTTGTAAAATATGAGACTAAGTAAAGAAAGTGACCGAAAACAAATATCTCAATAAATAAAACAGCTCCTGAATACCGAATAGTATTTAATATTAATCTACACAAGTGGTAAAAATAGTGACATTTAATATTAATAAATTCAGGCTGTGTCTCAAATGACATGAAATTCGACGAAAAAAGACCGTGAAAAAAAAGTGTCCGTCATTATGACTAGAATTTGAAAGCGGATGTTGTTCTTCGTCTCGTCGGCCACTTGTCACAATCACACCTCGCTGTTCTTTGGTAAATACAATTAATGGATTGGCATTTCAGTTGCTGTGCGTACTGACCCAGTTGTACAATGACTAATGATCAGAAAATATACTACAGCTGCCGAGTTAGTGAGACTAATTACCAAAGAACAATTACTTTGTTTTTTTTAAAGCGTGTCAACTGGGTTCTACTCAGGAATATGTAGACTTGCCATGGATCATGGGGTAACAGCCGAACCACACTAGGTGGCGCTGTTGTGGTTTTAGTAGCAAGTAAGCTAGACGCCTTTTTTTTTTAATTAAGAAGTGTCGTTCGCCTAGATTGCTTATCAACCAATTCTACCGAACCCAGTATGCCTTGCTATTGAATCTGGGAGGAAAAGAGATGAGAGTTATACTTTTTCCAAGGGTATCTGTACAAAAGGGGGCTTTCCTTCCGGATTCTTCCGGGGGAATTGGCAGAGGATAAGGGTCCCCCTGTCGGAGTAGATGCTGCGGTTGTAGTATCTGTTTCGTGCCGGAAGGCGTCTCTCCTTCCTTGCACCCCCCCCCCGTTGCATAATATCTGTTACGTAGCGGTGGTATGACCGGCTATAACTTGCTCAGACCAGCTATGACGAGCTTAGACCAGATTAAATCAGCGACCCAAGTGGAAAAACCGACTTTGTGTCCCAACCTGGCTCAGCGGGGCTCAAAGTAAATCTCGAGTGTGAAAGTGAACGCAACTGTCTTGTTTTGAATATGAATTCGCTGATGTCACTTACTGCGCCGTTAAGCGCTAACATCCAAGTCTTTTCAGCTATGCTTTTTGTTGTGGATTCCGAGATGAAATTCGGTCTCCAATGAATGACAAACGCAGGAATGAAATATAACAAATAAATGTATTTACACAATAATACAATTGGTAATACGGTTAGTAGATCCAGAAACGCGGTTAGTAGCATATACAGTCTGGTAAATTCGGTCTCGGAGTAGGACTTCCTTAGAGTCTATGTGCTTGTAACTGTGACTTCTACAAGCGGTTACCTCACACTATTACTCTACCTCCAACTCAATCACTATCTCTGCCTCTCTCTACTCTGACTGACTCTGGGTATTTAACGGCAGCAGTCCAAGTACATACTGGTCGAGTCCACTAGTATGAAAAAGGGGTGGACCCCATAACACTTTCACTCGAAGGATTAAAGAAATGAAAATCCGCGTTTTTCAGCTGGTCACCTTCCCGATTTTCTTCAGTTTTTTTTTTTTTGCTTTTTTTTTCCAGTTTTGACTTGTTTACTATAACTATAACAGCGTGTGGTTTGGTTAATTTTGTTTTACGTTATATCAACCACAATGAAGTTTTTAGCGCCAAAATGATTTTTATTGATGCTAATATTTTTTTCAAAAATATATTGCTGATAATAATGTCCCCTCCCAAATATATTGCTGTTATTAAAACCTATTTTTACACTTTCATAGTATTTTGAACCTAGATTAGTGTTAACTATTTGCCCATATCTGGGACCCTAACAGGTGTTACCACCCCGGGTCAAGGTGGACCTGGGAACATCAGTAATTTAGAGGTGGTTCCGCTCTCCACAAAACCTCCTGATCAGAGGCCTTGCTGTCGGATGTAGTTTATCGTCTTACCCAGGACTCATAACAGCATGTAGCCGAGTAGTTAGGACGTGTGCATACCGTCCATGAGACCCGGGTTCAAATCTCATCACGGTGAACTTGCCAGTTATTTCTGGATACTATCGGTCTGGGGAGGCGATTCCAGCGCGTGGAAGATTCGGAAAGTTCCTGAATACCTTACCACGGGTCGACCACCTAGGCCTTGTGAGCTAAATTGGCTAAACGGATTCGTTCGAAATCCGTCAAGGGTTTGACATAATCGTCGTGACCGAAGGTTTAGCCATATTTTTTAAAAACCAAAGGTTTAGCCATATTTTTTTAAAAATTGATCACGCCAGATTGCTCGCTCTCTCCTAGAAACTGTAAATAATGTCAGCTAAGCATAGCAGCAGTATAAACCACAGGTGGTAGGTTTGGGTGTTGAACAAAGACAAATATGCCTGAGCAGGCGCCTGCAACAGGGATTGGCTAGCCGCTCAAGCTGACGGGTGTATCCAGAACCGAGTTGTAGCCGGACCATATAACAGCACCAAACGATTGTTTGTCTCTTGACTAGTGTGGAGAATGTGGATGAAAATAATATTAAAGGTCATCGGAAAACGGTTGGAGAACCTACCGACCGAAATGTATTGAATAAATCAACAAAAGTAAGGATGGTCATCTGAATATTTCATCGGCTTCAGTTTTTTTTTTCAGTCCTCATAAACTCGTTTCGATGTTGAAGAAATATCATCGGTAGTTAGACTTGAACCTTTAATAACAACGATGAATGTTGGCAACGTTTCACTGTTTAAGTGGTTTATATTTACTAATTTGGTTGTGGACGAATACATCGACTACATCTCGTGTACAGGAGTAACCCCTTCCCCTAAAAAGGGTCCACCTGTTTACTACATCCATGTCTACCTTTTTAATCCTAATCCTAAGCTGAACCTATTCCTAGCTATTTGCTTCTGCAAACCTGTTCTATATTTGCTTTTCTATTGTTTAACCAAAACGAAATCGGTATTAAGTAACTTGAAAGAAGGTTGATATGCCCTAAAACAAACTTTTTTTGAAATCAGTTCACCCCCAAGGAAGGCAATAAAGCCACTATGTCACAATGGGTTACTGAGTGTGAAAGAAAAAGAAAACATTATTAAGAGGCGAAGAAAATAGAAGAATAGGAATCAAGAAGACAGTAGATGACGATTGGTATTGCATTTAAATTTTTTAAAATCAAAGTTGGTTGGAAAGCAAGAAACCGGAAGACAATTACACAAGCGATAACAGAAACTGTTAGCAAATAACTTACGGTTACATCTTTGCTAATTCAGTTGTAGAATGATGAGACCTTATTACGGCATCTTGTAGTTTTGTTGAAGTTTTATTTTGGAATACAGTTTGATTTCTTAAACAAATTGTAGGATATTTTATGGATTAATGTCATGAAAGAATTCTTTCATGTTGATTGTTTGGTTGGTTGATATTTTTGAGCGGCATATCAACACCTCTATGGGTTATTTAATGCCGAAATCTAAATATTTTCAACACAATTTCATGGCTTCAACTAAATATATATTATAAATAGGTATTGTTGGTAAACTTTTTATATAAAATGTATACTTTCATAGTGTTTTGTTTGGGGTTTTACTATTTGCCTATAGCTGGGACCCTAACAGGTGCTACCACCACGGATCGGGGTGAACCCGGGAACGACAACAACTAAGAGGTGGTTCCACACTCCTCAAAAACTTCCAACCTCCCGATTAGAGGCCTTTCTGCTGTATATAGTTCATCGTCATACACAGGACTTCCTGGTTTAAGATTAAAAGAGGAAGTGACTTTAGAGTCATCACATACCTGAAAATATTTAAAATTCTCATACTGTATTTATATACATATGTTCAGGGGGAATTGTATATGTGGATTATTCAACAAATTGAGTGTGACTGAGGGACGCTTCTGGGCTTGTCGGCAGCTCCTGTCAGCACGTCGCAGATTCTCTTCATGTTGACAATTGGAATCGAAAGTATCGGTCATCCCCCCACCAATGGCCCCACGTCAGGAAGGCTCATTCGCAGCAACGGTTCCTCAGGACTCAGGGTCAATGTTGGTCTGTGTCAGGCATATCATCAACTGATCCTTGAAGCGTCATTTTGGCACCCCACGTAGCTTCTTACGGGTTCTCCAAACAGGATGATATGTATGAGTCGAGTGGGACACATTCTGGCCACATTATTCGAGATGATGCTGCTAAGGTAGGAAAACTCATCGATGACTTCTACTGGCTGTACGTCAATGTCAGCTCTTTTAATCTATCTATCTATCTATCTATCTATCTATCTATCTATCTATGTCAGCTCCCTCAGCCTTCTATCTATCTATCTATCTATCTATCTATCTATCTTATTTCGTTAATATCTATCTATCTATCTATCTATCTATCTATGTCAGCTTCCTCAGCCTTCTATCTATCTATCTATCTATCTATCTATCTATCTATCTATCTATCTATCTATCTATCCTATTCCATTAATATCTATCTATCTATCTATCACGGTCCGTTTCATATCTATCTATCTATCTATCTATCTATCTATCTATCTATCTATCTATGTCAGCTCCCTCAGCCTTCTATCTATCTATCTAGCTAGCGAGCTAGATAGACACACACACACACACACACACACACACACACACACACACACACACACAAAAGTAATTCTTAAATAGAGTCTGCTTTGTATGCACACCAGAAAGAAAAGTCTTCAACATCATGCACTATTGTAGATCTTTTCTAAACAAAAAATCACCTTTCAGGTGCACACAGTCCAACCACTACAATAAGCAATCGTCAGGCGGTCGACAGCTGTAATACGAAAATGGGAGCTTTTATACTCTCAGCAAAGACTAAAATGGAAATACATACATACATACAGATAAGATAGATTTAGTCAGATAGACGGGCAAACAGATAGATACCACACTCTGTGTCTACTGAAATGGGAAATTTAATAATCTCGAATCGAAGACCTATGCCCTCGTATTGTGATTACGATCCTTACTGTGTGCCCTAGTTTTGTAGTTAAAATATTCCTACTAGGTAAGCCTCTTCCCAATTAAAGCTGGCATCATGGAGCAATCAGACAGCAATGAAAGCCACTTGTCAGCAGGATGATTATCGGGCAGTTGGCATATAAACGATTTTAGATTGAATAATCCGCCGACGGCTGGTGAGGCTCATGATCATTATTCAAAAACCAAAATAGCCTATTTGCAAGCTTATCGAAACCAATCACATACTAATTAAGAGTTTCATATTTGCGCCAATTAAACAGATTTCTGATTCCAAGAACACCATTCTATACTGCAGGCAATTAAAACGAAACACACTTTGCTTACAGAACGTTTTACGGATTGTGATTGGACTGATTGGAAAAGCGATTTTTTTCGATATCCGAATGAAATCGTTTGGAATTTACTGTTCAAAGTTCTAATTAATCAGTTGCTTGGAAATTATTCGATGTTAGCTCCGTGGTTGGCAAAATGATGAGAAGGAACATCAAGGAAGACGGCTGGATACCACTGAAAGGTGCGCGACATTTTCTTCTGAATATTTTGTTAAACCTTGTCGAAAAAAAGTGACTGAAAACAGTAGAAGATACGAAAAATGCGAAACAGATAGATAGATAGATAGATAGATAGATAGATAGATAGATAGATAGATATGAAGAGATTGACATAGATAGATAGATAGGATAGATAGATAGATAGATAGATAGATAGATAGATAGATATGAAAAGATTGACACAGATAGATGAATATAGATAGATAGATAGATAGATAGATAGATAGATATGAAAAGATTGAGATAGATAGATAGATGGATAGATAGATAGATAGATAGATATGAAAAGATTGACATAGATAGATAGATAGATGGATAGATAGATAGATAGATATATATGAAAAGATTGACATAGATAGATAGATAGATAGATAGATAGATAGATAGATAGATAGATAGATAGATAGATATGAAAAGATTGACATAGATAGATAGATGGATAGATAGATAGATATGAAAAGATTGACATAGATAGATAGATAGATAGATAGATAGATAGATAGATAGATAGATAGATATGAAAAGATTGACATAGATAGATGGATAGATAGATAGATAGATAGATAGATAGATAGATAGATAGATAGATAGATAGATATGAAAAGATTGACATAGATAGATAGATAGATAGATAGATAGATAGATATGAAAAGATTGACATAGATAGATAGATAGATAGATAGATAGATAGATAGATAGATAGATAGGTGAGATGAAGAAGGACGATAATGAAGAAACTGAGATAGATATTAACTGAGACAGATAAATGGTGATATAAAAAGTGATATATATATATATATATATATATATATATATATATGAAGAAATATAGTTTTAAGATAAGCTATATTTCTGGGATAAAGTGATCAATATCAGAGATAGACCGCATGTAAATATAAAAGTGAACATTGAAGTCAACACTTGAGTGTTGACTTCAATGTTCACTTTATATATATGTACGTGTGTGTGTGTGTGTGTGTGTATGAGTGTGAGTGTATGTGTGTATGTAAAATGTGTATGCATGTTCCGACAATAATTTTCCTCTCACTACCATAAAACACCAATAAACGCAACCATAAATAAATATAAAATTTCAAAAATTAATCAGTTTCTCTGACGATCACAGAGAATGTGAAATTTATTTTTTTTTTTTTTTTTGTAAAAGGTCGTGCAAATATTTCCTGTCTCGTCACTTTTTGTGTGTGTATATATCTAAATGTGTCTGCATGCTTATCTGATTGTGTTTGTATTGTCTTTCGCAAGATGTCATTAAGTTAAGGGCAGTTGATTTTAGCGTTTATTCCAACGTAATTTCAATAGAAACAAAATGAATAGAATATCATATGTGTTTTTTCTTTTTCCTCAAAAATTTTAAAATAGATTAAATTTACATTTTTGAAATGGGTAGTTTTTAATTTTAATTTCAAATTTTATTGTACAATTTAATCTATCTATTAGTTAGAATAAATTCTATTTTAGTATAAACACAACTTTAAAGCATTTAATAATTATTATAACCTTACTTCGTTGTCAAGTTTTTTGAATTCTCGTATACTTGATTTTGGATTGGTCATTTCAGCTCGTTTAACAGCGTTTCCCCTTACGAGGGGTGTTTGATTGATTTGAACCTTTTCAAACCCTTCATTCTACAATCTACATTCAACATCATCACTTGAACAGACACCAAAGGTGTAGAAACAAAATGGCTATTTTGGTAATGATTTTATAACATATTTATGTTATAATTTTTAAATAAATAATTATATTCGCTCTACTCTGTATTGAGCACTCTCTTAAGAATAGTAATTGTTGGTTATTGGAATTTATTCCGTATACACCAATTTTATATATATGTATATATATATTGAACAATAAAAATATTAAAAAATTAAAATCTTCAGACACTGGGTTGTATATTAATATTCCTTCGTTTTTATTATTATTTCATTTAGATTCCTCGACTAGTTTCGGCCAAAATGGCCATCATCAGGAGAAGAAATATTTCTGCTTGCTGGTAGCATTGAACTACAGAAATGAATGTCTTGATGGAGAAAATGAACTTTTGTCTGTAGTTTTCATTTGTTTTTTATTTTTTATTTTTTTAACATGAATTTTGTCAGTCCTTGTGTTGGTCAAACAGTCTCTTTTAAGTTGTTATTTGAGATAAGAGCTGGATGGATTCATGCTGCTCTGAATTCCCTTGGTCATTTTAACAGTTTTATTGGTTCCTGGAAAAGACGTGTGTCTCTATTAAGTGTGTGTGTGTGTGTGTGTGTGTGTATGTGTGTGTGTTATTTGGTTCTTAGGGAGTGAGTGAGTATGATGTGTGTAAGTGTGTATATTCGTGTGGGGGGGTGTGCAAGTGTGTATATGCGTTTATCGTCCTGGCATACCAGTAAGAAGACGTACATTAGAATGACTGCTAATGGAACAAACGATTTATAAACTTCACGCAAACATTCAGGCAAAAATGACTCCAACTATCGAGAATGAAATTCAAATTAGTTTCTCTCTTCGGTGTCAGTTTTCATGCCAATTCACCCCCCACCTCCACCAATGCACAAAGAACTGCAATTCCGATTCTGACATACGGCCCAATGCGTGTTTTCTGCACATTTTCGGAGCTCACCCTACTCTGCTTTCTCTGATATCATAAATACAACACCTACAAAGCAATATCTACAGAGAGCGCTTTGTATATAAAAACAAAAAATCTCAACGTGAAATCTTTTCATGTAAATGATGCAACGTAGTCATTAGATTCCTATGATCAAGTAACATGAGCAACTTTGGATGAAATGGAAGCCACTGGCAAATATCTGTTTTGTGTAAATATCGACAGACTCCGAACAGGAAATCCGGTCGAATGTGCTTCTCAGTCCCGGGGCGGGAAAATTACGAAAAGCATTTTATATTGGCCAATCAAAAGCCAAATGATTTTCAATTGTGTATGGAAGCCAAGGGACATAATCCATGTGAAACTCATCTAGCCTCGGATTGGTATAGGAAATGATTTATTTCAATAACTTTTCCTTTTTTCCTCAATATAAAATGAAGTAGAACTTTTGGTACATTACAAGGCTAACACACACATATATATACACACCGAGAACTTTATCAAGCCATTTGTTTGATAAAGTCACTCAGAGGACGAAACGTTTCAACTAAGAATAGTTTTTCCTCTTGTCTTTTTATCTCTCTCTCTCTCTCTCTCTCTCTCTCTCTCGATATATATATATATATATATATATATATATAACGATTATATATATATATATATATATATAATCGTTATTTTTATTGAGTACACGTATATGAGTTGCTATCCTTGTTTTTATTTTTATTTTCTTAAACAATAGTATTACTAACAACCGGCTTAGATTGAGACGTTCTACTAAAGAAAGATTGTGCCTCAGACAGGAATTGAACCTGTATCCCATCAGGGAAACGGTTTCTATACGTGCCTTTACCAATTCGGCTACGGAGGCTGCCTTGATCGAGCAAGGTTTGATTTACCCATTTAAGAAATGTATTTTTTTTTTCATTTCGATTTCTCTGAATTTCGATCTGCTCGCTTCAGTTTCGAACGTGAAACGAAAACAACATTCCTGTTTGAATGGATTTTTTTTATCTGACATTTTATCTTTATGACTGCAAACATTATTTCTTTTAGTCGGTACACGTGTTTGAATTGCTATCGCTGTTTTTTTTTTGTTTTTTTTTTTTTGTTTTTTCTTAAACGATGACATTTCTTTGGTAAGACTCTACAATTATTCTAGGCCGGTAGTCATTAAATTCACTGTTAAGAAAAAAAACCCAATAACACCTCAAATGCGTATACCCAGTAAAAATAACGTTTATATAGGTACCTCCACGAGATCGTTAAAAAAAGAGCATAGCATGATGAAAAAGACGCCAAACTTGACGAAAACAAAAATTTTATCGTCTAAATGTTTGTTATTATTAAGAGGAAAGGTCAAAGTATTTTTTGGGGTATTTTTTCCATTTTTAATCGTTCCTAGCACGTCCGAAATTTTCGTTAAAAATCTAGTTTTTTGAGTCAGCAAAATTGACCATTTTTTCCATTTTAAAAAAAAACTGGAAATCTGACTTTGAAATTTTTTAAATATCAATTATCATTTTTTCAAAAACTTATTTTAAGAAAATCAGAAATTATAATGTTTATTTAAAATATTTTGAACCAAACTTAACTTAGCTGTTGTGCCAAAAAGATGTAATTTGAAAATAAAACAAAGCAGGTCATAAACTTTCGCGTCTCTTGACATGTAATGAATGATATATTTACGAATTCCATGAGGCTAATTTGTTCTACGGAAGGAGAAAAGTGAAATAATTTACATTTACGAGAACAAATTATTTACCCCGTTATTTTTAACGAAAACTTTCAGCGGTCTAATTTTTTTTTTTTTTTTTTTGTACTTAGCTTTCACCTTTACGTTTATGATGCTTTATGGGAAATATATTCTAAAGAAATTAAAATAAAACTGTTAAGAGGACATTAAATTTCATATTTCTTAAGAAAGGTATCTAATTAATTTATAGGTACCTTTCTTATGAAATTTTATCAGAATTGTACATAAAATACTATAATTTAATGTACATTTATGACATTCTACTGTTATTTGTATTTGCATTCATTTTATTATTAATTTTGATATTTCATTTATGGAAAAATGTCGTAACTGAGATTAATATAAAATAAGATCATATAAATTTCATAAGATGATACTGATACTTGTAGGTACCCTTCTCAGTTGAAATTGAAAAATCAAATTAACTTCACACGTGTTTCGCAAAAAGTAAAGGCCTTAACAGCGGAGAACAATGCTTAACTCAAATAACGCAACTTAATTATATTCTGGTTGGTCTTCCGTATTTTATAATTACAGCTCGATTATAAGCACAGAATTACATTTCTTAATTACTGGGGATCTTCTGATTAGTCAAAATGATACAATTTACAACGCGCTAAAAAAGATCTATCTCATAAGGATACTTATGAAAGCCGATGCGGCTTTTAACTAATTTTATAATATTTTAAGAACTTAAATGTAAAATCTATTATAATTAATGAAATAACAAATAATTGTATTAAAATTCATTTTTCATCGAAAAAATTTTTTTGCTTTCAGAAAATATTGTCCATATTCATAAAAACAACTAAAAGCAAATAAAAGCATTTGAAATTAAATAATATCTTTGTTTTATTGAGTTTTGTATGTTACAATTCAGAGCTGATTTTCAGGTACTGCGTATCCAATTAAAACAAAAAAAAATGATTTGCATTCCTCAAAGCCCTGTGCTTTTAATTATTGTAATCACTAAAACCGATGCGATCGAATTTCTAGCGTTTTCATAAAATTAGTTATGGGGGGGGTAATAAATATTTTAAAAAAATATTTCTACCATGACTTTCATAAAAAAACATATTTATAATAATTTCGATCATCTGTGAAAAGTTCCTGAAAGTTTCATTAACATCCGATAATTATTTCTATTTTTGCACGATTTTCAAATTAATGTGTGTCATACCAAAAAAACGTGCTAAAATTGTCTGTTATTTACTAGTTCCGCTGATACAAATAGAAACAAGGTTTTTTTAATCAAAATTTAGAATGTTCTAAAAAGAAGGAAAATTTTTTTTAAATAATTAAAAAAAAACTTTGGTCTTTCCTCTTAATAATAACATAAGCATTTAGACAATAAAATTTTGTTTTCGGCAAGGTTGGCGTCTTTTTCATCAAGCTATGCTCTTTTTTAGCGATTTCGTGGAGGTACCTACGTTTATAGCAATAAAAAATAACGTTGGCTAAAAAAAAAAAAACATTCAAAAGTTTCTGTTACTTAAAAATAAACATTACTGCATCATCGGATAAATGGCATATTAATCGGTGCGATAGTGGAGTGTTTGTATGACCAATGTATGTCTCGTTATTATTATTAATAGAAAGGAATTCTCTAAGTAGGCAGGCAAATTCATAGGCAACATTGTTTTATCGTACTTTTTAATTGTTTTGTATGTTGTTGTCCGTGACCATTTTACAGGTTTTTAGTAGTTTTGCAGTAATTAATAAATTTAATTTGTTTTTAAGTAGATATGTATTTTTAAGTTTTATGCTTATAAACTAGTCGTCTATTTTGTGCTCAGATTGTTTCTATAAAATAGTTTAATTGTGTTTTTACATTATTACTATTATTATCATTATTACTGGTGTCCACATTATTGTTACCTTTTATTTTTTCTGAGATTAGTCTAATTTATCAATTATCTAATTAAAGAAATTATTGTTAATGTTTGTTAAAATATTGTGCATGTAAAGGATATTAAATGCGCCCTATTTATTTATTTATTTGTCTGTGTGGCCATTGTGGTTGTTGGAGTTAAGAAGGCATGGATTTAAGTTGGTTGTTTTTGTTTTTTTTATAGACGGTTGTTGTAAAGTGATCTAGACCGTTCATTACTGTCGAACTCTCCGTCTCGGCGGAGAGGAAACCGGACGAGGCTTTGCCGAATGGTAAAGTTTCATCCGGGGAGCTAGACAGGCCCTGAACCCGTTTATACGGGTTCGAAAGAAATATTTTTAGCCGAGCCTACGGGCTCGGAGAACCCACGATAAACTCGGCCTTGTGCCACATACGACCCACGCTGGCGTTAAATATAATGGATGTTGTAAAGTATTCATTATTCGAATCAATTAGTAACATTTAAAAAGGGAATTCGGAAATACATGAAATTAAAGACTGAATTTAAGAATTTCATATTCTAAGCTTTGATATGTAAAATTGTAATAGCGATATGTGATCTCATGACAACACCGTCATTTTGTGTGGGTGTATATTTCCTAAGGGGGTCATACAAGCCAACATGTGTCGGAGAGGCAAGCTAGTAGTCGTTATTTTGAGAATTATTGCTTTTATTTTGGGATAAGGGAAGTGATGAATATTTAGAGTGTTTCTTTTTAAATCGGGTCTGGTGCTTCTGTTACGTATTTAGAGATTATGGATCAGATCCAAAGAAGAATCTGCAACGTTACTGGTCCTTCCCTAGCATCTTAGCTTCAGTCTGTCACTTTTCCACCGCCGGAGCGTAGCTTCTCTGTGCCTTTTCTATAAATACTTTCATGAGAATTGTTCCGATGAACTTTCCTCTCTGGTACCTAGACTTTATGAATTTAAGCACAGTACCAAATTAGCAGAAAGGTCTTATCATTTTACAGGTGAAATGGCTAGATGTAACCGGAAGTTCTATGCTAACACTGTCTTCCCCTGCATACCTCTTTTAGCCTCATGTCAACTTTGATCTTCAACCGTTATTTTCTGTCTTTTTAATCCATGTTCTTTTATTGTTCTCTCTACTTAATAATATTTTTGTTCTCATATTCTCTCATACTCAATAACCCCTTGCGTCTTAGTGGCTTTAATGCCTTACTTGTGATGAAATGATTAAAAGAATATTATGAGATCTATTGTTTCACTGACAGCTACGTTGGTGAATAGATTTTCAGTGTGAAGTAATGCTAAAACACCATTGTTTGGTTTATTGTTTTTAAGGATTTAGACGAATTCGTAGGTAGAGATTATGTTGTATTTTTTTAGGGTAGACATGGTTTGGTGACTTGATTGATTGTATTGGAGATAAGATTGACAGATTTTTCCGACTTTCAGAGAATATTATTTCTGCGTTAATATCAGCGATATGTTTCTTAATGTGTTCTAAAAGCTTATCAGTGTGGTTTCTGAATATCCTGGCTGGTGTCATGGATAGCGGCTCGGATTGAAAAATCTGAGAAACGAGTTCGAATTCCAGTCGGGTTCGTTACATTCACTTACGCGCAAAAAAACCCTTAAGAAAAAGTTATGCATCCTTTCTCCCCCATTAAAATGGATGAACTGATTTTCTTACCTAAATAATATGTTTTTCAGTTCCTATTGATGTTAACTCAAAGTACAAAGTTTGAAATGTCTGCATATAAAATATTTCAAATAAAGATTTATATTTAATATCTTTTTTTGATATTTTCAAAATCGGGTATATTATACCTATGGTTAGTAGTGGTGTAACTTTAATTGATAGTGTTCTAGGGTTAATAAAATGTTCATTAATACTTTTTCTATAATTGATCCAATTGAGACACCCTCTGTATGTGTGTGGGTCTTGAGGGCTACATTTGTTTTCATAATGCATTAATGGGAGATAAATGATCAATGCCTGTATCTCTTTACATCTGTGTTTGTAAATGTGTAGGAAATAGACAAAGAAAAGATTAAATAGACTGACGTTCTCATTTCCTTTTTGTTGTACACCTGATAAAGTTTGAAATGTTTCTGTAATTGGTGCCCTCACCAGACATGTAAGAATATGTGAACCAATAAAGTTCCTCTATTAGAAAAAGGGATTTTTAATGGATGAAAAGAGAAAGTCTCATTTGAATTTGTTATACTCTACAATGAGGTGTGAGCCTAACATAAATGTATATTTTTGTCTTACTTTCTGGGATTGTTGTCTTTTATTAGTACATTCCTTTGGGATACAGTATGGAATGCTTAAATGATCAATGCCCATCTCTTTACATCTGTGTTTGTAAATGCGCAGGACAGTCTAGGGATCTCATTTCCTCCTTGTCATACTCCTCATGAGGTTTGAATTGTTTCTGTATTGGGGGTTCTTGCCAAATATATAATAAAGTTCCTCTATTAGACTGATACATTCAGTGGGCTTGGTGCTTTAAAAGAGATTTTTAATGGATGAGAAGAGGAATGTCCATCTCTTTACATCTGTGTTTGTAAATGTGCAGGAAATAGAAATAAATAACAAATTTTGAAAAAGCACATTAACCCTAGAACACTAACCATAGGTATATAGTACCCAGTGCAAATTTTCCTATTTTTAATTACAATTTTCAGTACGTGATTTTCTTACCTAAATAATGTTTTTCAGTTCCTATTAATGTTAACTCAAAGTACAAAGTTTGAAGTGCCTGCATGTAAAATATTTCGAATAAAGATTTATATTTAATATTTTTTTTGATATTTTCAAAATCGGGTATGATATACCCATGGTTAGTAGTGGTGTAACTTTAATTGATGGTTAGTATTCTAGGGTTAAGATGACAGAAGTGTTGTTTTTATTTTGTTTAGTATGACAGAAGTGTTGTTTTTTGTCAGTGAGTTTAATTGTAATATGATCGTTTGTATGCAGTTCATTAGCTGCATTTAAGGGTTGTCAGTATCGTAAACAAAGATGTTATTAGTTAAATCCTAGCATTTTTGGAACGTTACATTTCAGCTTAAATATATTTATCGCATAAGCGACCTCATGTACCAAACGACTACACTTTGCTGGATAGCGCCACAAACTGAATATTATTAAATATTTTATATGCATTTGCGGGGCTGTTGAAAAGTTCTTGTACCGAGCCATTTTCCAAAATCTAATTGTCCACACACACACA
>CAHIKZ030001380.1:1085000-1137500 GCA_903632075.3 Acanthosepion pharaonis | reverse complement strand
AATAAACGACGGATCAGTCAGGGTTGTCTTTAATATTATTTCACGCTTCTGGGCAAAGCAAGGCACCTGGATCCCCTACCCATCCAGGGGAGGAAAAATGTAAACTGTCGATAAAATTAAACCAATATATTTATTGGTACTTTCGGTAAAATCAATGTCGATTACATGTTTTCAGTCTTTGGTATTGATCATCTGTTGATCGAATAAACTACCCGAATAATTCATCAGAGAACCCGTAATGCCCTGTCGTTCATCATGAGATTTCATATCTATAAATTGTATCTATGAAAAATTTATATTAATTTTTCTGCCCAAGATACTCAAGTTGATACTCAAACAATGACTATCTGTACTGGTTGATCGAACCACCATATCACCTTTTTTCATTCACTATAGAAAGAACATCACAAGAAAAAAATTAACGCTTCTAATTTTATTTTGTGACTAAGAAAAGACTATTTTAAATAAACAATGAATAAACATCTGACAGGGTTTGGCAAACTGATATTGTTCACAAGTTCAAAGGTTATGGTATTTCTGGGCGATTTTTTTAACTGATTCAGTCTTTCTCTTTAAATCATGAAATGAAAGTTATCTTGAGCGGCCACTCTTCTAGATCTTTTTTGTATTAATGCAGGTGTTCCCCACGCTTTTATCCTTGGACCTCCGTTGTTCCTAATTTCCATCAAAGACCTTCCTGATGTCATCTGTTCTCAACTCGGTATCTATGTTAATGACACAACTATTTACTCCTGTCTTAATAGTACAGTGGCCTAAGAAAAGTTTTTAGCCACTGGAAATAAACTACATCAAATTTTAAAATTTAATTACGTAATCCCAACTCAACATAAATAAACAGTATTTGGAACTAGTACAGAGTAGGTCCTCCATTTGCTAGTTTCAGTGATTGTATTCGATTTGTCATGGATATGATCAAGTTATCAACAATCGTCTGAGCCATATTTTGCCACTCCTTTAGAAAGGTTTCTTTAAGGGTTGCCACTGACGTGATTTTGGTTGCACGCTTTCGGTGAAGGTGCTCCCAACCGTGCTTTATTGGATTCATGTCATGACTTTGGGCTACCCATGGCAGTGACATGATTCCTTGCGATTCCTTCTAGGTCTTTGCTACTTTGCTTATATGACATGACGCTCCATCTTCTTGATAAAGTAGTCCTTTCTCTAATATTTGATAGTATTTTTGATCATTAAACCACTCATCAACAAGAATCAGCTCAGATTTTCCTCCAAACCAGACATCGCCCCACTCCATTACTCCAATCCCTCCATGTTTCACGGTCACCTGCAGGCATTCAGTGTTCCAAGTCTCATTTTGATTTCTCCAAACATAAACCAATCTCGAATTAGAATATTGGCAGAATTTACTTTCATCTGACCAAATTACAGACTGCCAAAATTCATAATCTTTGCTCTCGAATTCTCTCGCATAGTCCATACGCCAGTTCCTGTTAACTTCTGAAATCAAAGGCTTCTTTCTTGCAACTCTTCTTTGATAGCCTAACTCTTTCAAAGTCTTTCTCATCGCATATGGCGAGATTTCCATGCTATTGGCGACATCTTTGACGCTCTGACGACGGTTTCTGATGACTTCCCTATTCAGTGCCCTTTTCGTTCGCTCAGATACGATAATTGGTCTTCCTGAACGTTGTTCCACATGACAATGGCCTTCATTAGATTTCTTGACAATATTATTAACAGTTTGATGATTAACATGGAAAAACCTAGCAATTTCTCTGTTTGACTTGCCACACTGATGCCATCCTATTATTTGCCCTCGTTGAAATTCACTAAATTCCTTACTTCCATGAACTTTCATAGTAAGGTATAAGTCAACTATTGATTATAGATGAGAGTAGCTTGTCACTAACACGATATTGTCTGAAAAAAAAAGAAGAGACGTTATTAAACAAGCTAAAATTGCTGTAATCAAGGGTGGCTAAAAAGCCCAATGTAAGTCTGATCGGTTCGATAAGGTCAAATTAGCAGCTGGTCTTAAAATGACTGGCAATCTGTTGTTAACTGAGACAAGGAATGGCTTGTTAATTTAACGCCTCCAAACTGCGCCCATTTAATCATCTGAGAGAACCCTTGTTGCTTTTTATCAGCATGGTTAATGCTAGCCTCCAGGAGAAGGACTTTTTGTACATTCTCAGGTTAACATTCTAACCTGGCATAGAAAGATTATATTGAATCAATTTCTAAGTGTGCTTGACTCACTGTGTCGTGTTAAACATTTTCTCTCTCCAGAATCTATCTTACATATTTTAAAAGTCTACCATTCGTCCTTGCTTTGAATATGGCTATCATATATGGCCTGCTGCTCCGGTAATATATTTAAATATTATTGGTAAAATCTAAAGAAGTATCTGTAATATTATTGGCCCTGACCTGGCATCTCGGCTTCAGTCACTTTCCTACAGCCGTAACATAGCTTCCCTCTGCCTTTTCTATAAATACTTTCATGGTAATTGTTCTGATTAACTTTCGTCTATGATGCCTAAACTTTATGACTTTAAGCGCATTATTAGATTAGCGGCAATGTCTCATCATTTTACAGTTGAAATGGCTGCTAGATGTAACCAGAAGTTCTATGCTAACAATTTCTTCTGTCGCTTGTGGAACTCTCTTCCGGTTTATTGTTTTCCAGTCAACTTTAATCTTCAAAAATTTAAATGCAATGACAATTGTTATCTTCTGTCTTAATACTTGTTTTTTTTTTATTGTTCTCTCTCCTTAATAGTGTTTATTTTTCAATTTATTTGAATGTAAATTCCAAATTTTCGATGATTGTGTTCTTGCCGTAATAATAAAATTAAATTCCAGATTTTCGATGATTATGTTCTTGTCGTAATAATAAAATTCCAGATTTTCGATGATTGTGTTCTTGTAATAATAAAATTACTTCTACATGTTGTATTATGTCTATATTTATTTCGTGACTGCAGCAACAGCAACACAAGTTGTGATCATTATTCTTTTTTTTTTTTACTCAAGGCATCGTATATGACAGTAATAATAATTCTGTTTCTTTTTTCTTCGATGTTGCTGGAGGCCACATTGACAATCAATATCCCATGTGCTCAAGAACATTTTTTCAGTATCGCTGTCGTCTGCATCGATGTTTCTTTCGCTTTTAATTTGGATTTCCAAATCCTCTCATATGGAATATAAAGACAATTACGAGCACTCTTATGACTGGTCATAAATTTCACTCCCCTATTTTTAAGTTTTGCATCAATTCTAATTATAAAAGACTTCTGAGTCTAAGTCGTCCGTCGGGAAGCTACACAGCATCCACACACGCTTCCCCCTTGTGACTTTACGTATGTCATCCTCGAGGTTTCGGTTTAGCATATATTAAGAAACACAGGGTACCACTCTGGGTCTTGCCACATTTTCCATCTGACTCGAAATAATTAAGTTTCATGTTTTTGCACTTCAATGCCAGATCTAGTCTGTTAGATTCTGCCATTGATCACACCCAACATCCTGATACCGATGTCTTCACCGTAACCCTGGCAGGGATGACTTCCGGGTACTATGTTTTGCCAAAGAGCAACCGGTGATTTGGTCGTTATAGATTGAATTCAGAGTTATCATTCTCCGAGACTGGTTTCCAACCACGGCTAAAGAGCCAGTCTGCCTAGCTATTTTAGAAAAGATGGATTCATAACCTTTTGAAGCGTATTTGCGCGTAAATGAATGCAATAAACTCGATTGGAATTCAAACTCAATCCGAGCCTCGTTATCCATTACACCACACGCATATCATTAATTTTATTTAATTCTGTTGGACCGAAAACAAAGAAGAATTCTTCTCATACACGTAGAATTCAACTAAAAAGATTTCATTTAAGCAAGTATTGATATCTACAGAGTTTTACTTAGATCAGTACAAGCCAACATTGTCAAAGAGAGAGAGAGAGAGAGAAAGAAAGAGAGAGAGAGTGAGAGAGAGAGAAAGAGAGAGAGAGTGTGTCGTTTAGCGAGTTCTAATGATACAAAGGTTTACAGCCTTTTTTTTTTTTTAATAATATTAGAATAAAAATGAAGTCACAAAAGAATTCTGGGAAGAGGCCTAGCTTTAAAATCCGAGATTAAACTGATCATTTCACTTTAGAGCCTTGAAATGATCTTTCATATAAATTTTGGACTTTGAAGTGATGAGAAAGACTCCGATTTGGCTTATCAGCATTTGGCAGAAATAATGTCGCCATTTCCGGTGTGAGTTAGGGAATTCCCCACATTAAGATTTATGCTTTAAGAGATAAAAGCGATGGATCAGAAGGTAGAAATATATCGATTAGAAAATAATGTGAATCAGAGAGATATAAAAGACGTGAAAGACAAATATTAGAGAGAAAAATATTAAGAGAGAAAAATATTAAGAGAGAAAAATATTAGAGAGAAAAATATTAAGAGAGACAGAAAGTGTTAGAAAACTTAATTAATATTTTCTCTTTCTTTTCTTTCTTTTCTTTTTCTTTGCCTTTTTCATTTTGTTTATTTAAGTTTGTAATACATTTATATATATATTTATTCCTTTTTATTCATTCTTGAAAATTTTCATTCGTTTCTATTCATTCTTTATTTATTGAACTTCTTTAATTTTCATCAATTTTTCATTCGCTTTTATTCATTCTTTAACTTTCATTTATTTTTTATTAATTCTTATAATTTTTAGACGTTATTATTTAAATTTTTCGTTCATTTTCATTTTTTAATTTTTCATAAGTTTGTATTCTTTTTTAACTATTTCATATTTAATTCTTTCTTTCAATTTTTCATTCGGTTTTATTCATTCTTTAACTTTCACTTATTTTTTTATTAATTTTTATAATTTTTAGACGTTATTATTTAAATTTTTCGTTCATTTTCATTTTTTAATTTAGTTTGTATTCTTTTTTAACTATTTCATATTTAATTCTTTCTTTCAATTTTTCATTCGCTTTTATTCATTCTTTAACTTTCACTTATTTTTTTATTAATTTTTATAATTTTTAGACGTTATTATTTAAATTTTTCGTTCATTTTCATTTTTTAATTTAGTTTGTATTCTTTTTTAACTATTTCATATTTAATTCTTTCTTTCAATTTTTCATTCGCTTTTATTCATTCTTTATATTTACATTCGTTTTTATTCAATTCGTTAATATTTTTATGCTTTCACATTTTTCATTTTTTTTAACTTTTTCATTTAATTTTATTCTTTGATGAATTTTTCGTTTATTTTATCAATGGTTGGCAAATTTTATCTGCTTTCATTCTTCAAACTTTTTCTTCCATTTTTTCCATTCTTAAACATTTTCATTCACTTCTATTCATTCTTTCATTTTTTATTCATCCCTAAACTTTTTCTTCGATCTTATTCAATGTAATTTTTAATTTGATTTTATTCTTTTTCATTCTTTTTAATTTTACGGATTTCATTATTCATGCCTTTCTTAATTATGGCGTTTTTATTTATTTTTTTTTATTTTTTATCGCTTCAATATCCTCTTTCTCTCTTTAATATTTTCTCCCTCTTTTATATCTTCTCTCTCTTTGATATCCTCTCTCTCTTTAATATCATCTCCCGCTCCTTAATATCCTCTCTCTTCAATATCCTCTCTCTCTCTAATATCTTCTCTCTCTTTAATATCCTCTCTAATATCCTCTTTCTCTCTTTAATATCCTCTCCCTATTTAATATCCTCTCTCTCTCTCTGTCACTCTAATATCCCCTGTCACTCTCTTTAATATCCTCTCCCTCTTTTATATCCTCTCCCTCTTTAATATCCTCTCCTTCTCTTTAATATCCCCCCTCTCTCTCTAATATCCTCTCTCTCTCTCTCTTGCCTTCATCCTTTGCTCTTTTCATCCCAAAATGCCATAATAAAGATGCTAACATTCGACACCATTTCAAATAAAAGCTTCAGAAGGAACTCCCCCTCCCAGATCAATACTGGAAAGAACGATAAACCTACTCGGCTTAGTAAACCTATTTTTTTAAAAAAGGTGTTTTAAGAGAAAGATTTTATGAATTTCATCTGAAAACAGTACTGGCTGCTCGGTCAATGGTTGGCAAATGTTTCCTTATAGGGAAACCGCTCATATTACCATTACTATTATCTATTTCTTTTTAGTTTCTTCCTTTCGTTCAATTTTTTTAGTCTTCAGAACCTCTTTCCTAGTCATTATCTTTCTTTCTTTCTTTCTTTCTTTCTTTCTTTCTTTCTTTCAAATGGTTAATTCTACACAATGTTTCCGCTTTCTTTCTTTCTTTCTTTCTCTTTTTCTCTCGCCCTTTCACTTTCTTTATTTCTTTCTTTCAAATGGTCCTTTTGTAAGCTAGAAAAGGTTACTGATTGAGGAATAACCAAAACGGAGGTTGGAAATGAAATGGTAATCTTTATAACATCAACAACATAAAATACTCGCCAGCGGCGTGAAGTAGGTAAACCACTGCTAGTGGTGGACTACTTAGACAGCATATTACCCCCCGACCAATCTTACAAGAGGGTCCAATGTATTTATGAGGATTGGGACATACCCATAGGTGCGGTATGTAACAGGTCCGTTCTTTACAATTTTTCCTCTTTCCTTCATTCTTTCTTTCTTTCTTTCTTTCTTTCTATATTTCTCTTTCTTCTTCTTTTTCTTTCTTTCTTTCAAATGGTCCATTCTCCCCAATTTTTTCTCTTACTTTTCTTTTCCTTGCATTCTTTCTTTCTAATTCTTCCTCCCACGCACTTTTTCTTTTCACCACTTGCTCCCCACCAGTTTTTCAGCCAGAATACAGAGCCGCCAAATTTAACCTTCAGAATTCTTGGACTGCTCGAATTCTTTATTCTTAAATCCAATGTACATTAGTTAGTTCGTCTACTGCCATAATAAATGTGGTTCTAAAGGACATTTTGGCTCTGAATTCGGCACCATTTGCCAACCCGATGTCAACTAAGAGAACTGTATCAAAGATTCAAGTGTCATTCCTGAAATTTAGAAGAACACCACCATTATGGCAACAATGATCAGTTGATCGGGCCAAGAAATAAAAGATTCCCTCGCATCTGTGAGACAGGAATTTTCATCCCGTGTTACAAGAAGTCTTGGCCTCTGATAAATACATTTTCTTTCATATTGTCAACTCAACGAAGCGTTTGAAACATTAAGAACATTTAAAAGTCAGAAAACAATTCGGACAATCTTTTCGCTATTCCTTATAAGTTCTATAATGGACACAATGTCATGAAGTTCGTGTATGCTCAAGTAAGCATCATTGGCACAAGGCCATATTTCAGCAGCATTAAGTAAAGAAGAAAATTTCTAGTGAACACAACACACGAGCTCGTTAACCGCCTTTCTACGCTCTACGTTAGGGAACCATCGGTATTTTAACCCTTCTTAATCTAGCACAAGACGACGGTATTTGATTACTCAGAAAAGATTCCTCTCACTACAACACACTTATATATATATATATATATATATATATATATATATATATATATATACACGCTCTATCACCAACATACGCTCTATTTCTGATATTGAGCACTTATCCCATAAATATAGCACACCCTAAAACTATATTTCTTCATATATATATAATTAAGTAATTCATCGAGTCTGAAAGAAACCTCAACAGAATGCAGAAAGCACTGGACGGCCGTTTCGTCCTATATTTGGGACTGATCAGCAGTGCGCATTCACTACCGAGAATTGAAACCCTGACAGGTTACCATGCAAACGTCATACCAATTGTTCCAACGGGCCTCATTGACGAAGTGGGTAGCAAATCAGACTCAATATAGCGCCGCTCACTCACATATTCAGTAGTGGAACTCAACTGAGATTCTCTATAACCATAGGACTGTGCCCCCAGGAGCCACGACTACTATCACCAAGCCGCTCAAACTTGAGCATTAGAAACCAGTTCAAGGAATTATATACAAGTGATAGAAATTATTAGGAGGATTTGATAATTATAATTAAGTAATTCGTCGAGTCTGAAAGAAACCTCAACAGAATTCTTTCAGACTCGATGAATTAATTATAATTATCAAATCCTCCTAATAATTTATATATATATATATATATATATATATATATATATATATATATATATATACTTATTTATTTCATGGAGACTACAACAAATAGTGGGGGCACACTAACCCTATTGGATTGGAGAACGTATAAATTGTACTGAAAAGGATGTGAAAAATCGCATAGCTGCCTTGAATAAAATGGATGTAATCTGGAAATCTGATCTACCAGACAATCTCAAACGGAGATCCTTTCAAGCCACGGTAGAGGCGGTGTTAATGTATGGTGCCTTGTATGGGACATTAAATAAAACCCTAGAGTCTAAGCTAGGTGGGACCTACACTCAGATGCTGAGAGCTATATTTAACATCTCCTGAAGACAACATCTAATCAGCTCACCACTGTATAGACCCATTCACGATATTTCTACAATCTTACACGAACCCAAGATGCACTTTGAAGGACACTGTTGGTGAGCAAAAACAAGAATTTGCTAGTCATCTACAACTCTGGACACCTAGCAATGGAGCAAGACGGGTTGGTCGCCCAGGAACCACCTACATTGACCAGTTATGTTATGACACAGAATGCCATCCTATTAACCTTCCGAACTCGATATAAGACAGTGATGGTTGGTGTGATTAATGTTCGAACTAGCTCGACCGAATAAAATAATTCGGTTACGAAGCATTATTTTCCCACGTAAGCATTGCCATTTTCTATGCATTTTAATCAGCAATTAACATCTCGTTATTTGACAGGTATGTATGTTATCAGCCTCCCCTCTTCTTCATGCACATGTGTAATCGTATCAACGGAAATATCATTTTAGTCTGATGAAGTCCTAAAGGACGAAATGCGTCACATGAAAACTTTCCACTTTGCCATATTTTTTCCCTAAAATCTTTCTTGATATATAAAAGTATATACATCGCTTATCCATATATATGAATACGTATATAAAAACAGCTTCAGGTTAATAGAATACCACCCCACTACATCGACTGACTACAAAAGAATAAAAACATTAAAACTCCTCCTCCTACTAGACAGACGCACATACCCAATTAAAAATACACACTACCATCCGATGCCCGTTTAGACATACTAGAATTTTTACAAACTTACATAATTATAGGGTTATCTACAGTTTTAATGATACATGACGTGATACACGACTGACCAATGAGAATCGATACAAACAAAATTTAAAATACTAATATTCTGTCTTTTTATCTGTTTTCTCACAATCTCTGTCAGTCAGTTATGTATCATGCGTGATACACGCTTAGGAGATCATTTATTTTTCGATACATGACGGACGAGGCAGATTTTTTCCGCAGTAGGTTGCCATTTCTTTTTGCAGTAGACAAGTTGCTTGCCAAAGGCTATAGAACCTATAATATTTTTTTTAAAAAAATATAGAATATTTTTTTTTTTTTGGAGTTGTGGGGAAAGAAGAGGATCCGTACGTTTCACAAAGATAATAGCACGTAAGTGAATGTAACGGATTCGACTGGAATTCGAACTCGGCTCTTCGATTTCTCAATCCGAGCCGCTATACGAAGTTTTAATTAAAGAGAAACATGTTAAATTGATAAATGTCTCCTATTTGTTCTTTATCTTATCATATATATATATATATATATATATATATATATATATATATATATATATATATATATGAAATAAATCTTAAAGAGCTAAATAAATCCATACTGCTTGTTTTTTTTTTTTTTCTTTGGACTAAAAACTTAAGGCACTGGACGATTTACTTACAAGTTGTGCTATCCGAGTTTTTTTTTCCAACAGAGTATTACTAGTATAATAATAATAATAATATATATATATATATATATATATATATATATATATATATATATATATATATATATATATATATATATATGAATTCATAGGTCTGATGAATTGGATCGTGATTACGATTCCAATGTAATAAATTATAACCACAGAATATTAGTGTTTGAGCCTTTTATATTCTTACTCTGTCCTGGACATTCAGTTCTACCTTGATTCTATCCTCTTGGGAATTTATATATATATATTGTTATGGGTTCCTCCCCTTTTCATATAAGTGGACTCTACCAGTGTTACTTGGACGGCTGCCGTTAAATACCCAGAGTTGGACAGTCGTGAGGGTAGTCGGATAGTGAGAGAGGATATACGGAGAGAGAGAGAGAGAAAAAAAAATATATATACGAACATCTCCGTTCGTATATATATATTTTTTGTGTGAAGTAACCTCTTGTAGAAGTCAGTTACAAGCACGTAGACTCTAAGGAAGTCCTACTTCGAGACTGTATATATCTATCTGTATTTGCTACTAACCTCGTTCCTGGATTTACTAACGGTATTACTCTTTGTATGATTGTGTAAATACATTTTATTTCTTATGTTTAATTATTGCGTTTGTCATTCCTTGGAGACCGAATTCATCTCGGAATCCACAACATATATATATATATATATATATATATATATATATATATATATATATATATATATCTGTGGGTGTGTATTGACCACTAATATTATCAATATATATATATATATATATATATATATATATATATATATATATGAATAAAGACAAAAGAAAAACTTGTCTTATACCGACGCGTTTCGTCCTCCGATATACTTTATCAATGTAAATGTAATGATTATATTTTGCAACAAGTATATATACGCAGAAATAAAATAAAATGGCGATAGTTTTTCAAGAATTTTTTTTATCATATCCTGGGTCATCAGGTTAAATGTTTATTCATAGTATGTTTAAGATACATTGTGTTGATTGGTTGTGTTCTTCTCATCTAGTTTTATGTGACACGTACTGGCTTAATTGGTAGCAAGGAATAATCTATGAGCTTATGTGCTGATAACTGACGATTTGTTTCCTTTCTCAAGGTAAGAATAGATTACTAGCGGAAAAGGATGGAAACAAGAGAAAGATTCAGACAATCAGATAAATGGAGCCGTCTGCAAGATGGTGACAATTTTCCTAATGACTACTGAGTCTATTGCTATTTGTCAAGTTCAACTTAATCTAAGAGAAATCCGCGAAATTGGTAAAGTGGTCTTTGAGACTAGCAGCATTACAGTGGGCGACATCATCTGCCAAAGTTAATCTAAAGCTTTTCGCAATAAAAAGAGTTGAAAAAGAAAAAATCATTCAGTGTTTAGGATAAACTGACGATTTATTTGAAGCATTCAAAATATTTCAAAAAAGAAAATAATCTTTTAATCCTTCAAGCCGATAAACTCCTTTGTTCCTCCCACCCTCATTACTGAGGGGTGGGGACCAATGTTCTGCCCTGGGGGCCACGGTAGAGTAAGGGATTGAGAGCCGAGTTCGAATTTCACTTACATTCTAATATCCTTGGTAAATGTATGAATCCAATTCGTCCCCCTCCCCGCACAGACTGGGTTCTATAACCTTGGATGGCAGCCGGTCTAGGAGACGGAAAACTGTACGTAGCCATGGCGAAACTACTGGGCTTAGTAAACTTATTTTTCTAAATCTGTTTTAGAAAGATTTTATGAATTTCAACTGAAAACAGTACTAGCTGCTCGGTTAATGGTTGGCAAATGTTTCCTTATAGGGAAACCGCTAATATTACCATTACTATTACTATTTCTTTTTAGTTTCTTTCCTTCTTTTCTTTCAATTCAGAACCTCTTTCCTAGCCATTCTCTTTCTTTCTTTCTTTCTTTCTTTCTTTCAAATGGTTAATTCTACACAATGTTTCCTCTTTCTTTCTTTCTTTCTTTCTTTCTTTCTTTCTTTCTTTCTTTCTTTCTCTCTCCCTTTCATTTTCTTTATTTCTTTCTTTCAAATGGTCCTGTTGTAACCTAGGAAAGGTTACTGAATGAGGAACAACCAAAATGGAAGTTGGGAATGAAATGATAATCTTTATAACATCAACAAAATAAAACTTGGGTGGCAACCGGTCAAGGAGAAGAAAAACTGTACGTAGCCCTGGCGAAGCACATACTACACAGCTAAGGAAAGGATCGTTCCGATCGACTCGATGATCAAACCCCCCACCCCCCGGACTCCGGTCGACATTTCTCTCCTCTCCCTCGCCATACACATGCACTCCCCCAACCCAGCGTTGTCCCTATCCAGTCTCTAAATCCATCGTCACCTTGGTCTTCCCCTCAGTCCCCTGCTATCGATACGTCCCTCCATGATGTGGGTACAGAAGTTCTGTGACCTGATGACATGGCCAGTCTATTGCAGTTTTCGTTTTCCTTATGGTGGCTATCAATTATCTCTCCGTTCTCATCTCCTCCACGGCCGACTGATTTGTTTTGTAGTCTGTCCAAGTGATGTGCAGGGCCCGCCTGTAAGATGTTGTCTCGAAAGACATTAGTTAACATCGACGACTGTCAATGTCCAGGTTCTGTAGCCATCGAGTGCCAGTGGCCACACCAGGCTCTCCTCAAAGTCTTTTTGAAGAATGCGTCGTTTCCACGCGTCTCTTCACATATTCTCGAACTAAGTGTATTATCACACAATTACATCTGTTTTTGGTGTTCTGAACTTAAGGCAACATGATGCATTTTGTCGAAGATCCAAAACATTAACGGATTTTAAGTTTAACTGAAAAGCGTAGATATTACTTAAAACTAAGAGTAATATAATAATTTAATATGATTTGCAATTATTATTTATTTTATTTCATTTATTATATACATTATGATCATTATATTTATTTGAAGTTATACATGTATTGTTTATTATTATTTCTTTAAACTTTTTCCGCAGTTATTGGGCGTTTCTGTTATTTTTTACGACTAACCTGAAGATCGTTTGTCTTATTTTTACCCGTCCTGGGTAGGATGATAAATTACGTCGGACAGCAAGACATCTGATCAGGAGGTTTTGAGGAGCGTGGAACCACCTCTTAATTGCTGGTGTTCCCAGATCCACCCTGACCCGGAGTAGTAGCACCTGTTAAGGTCCCAGCTATGGGCAAATAGTTAACCCTAAACTGGGATCAAAACACTATGAAAGTGTAAAAATACTTTTTAATACCGGAAAGTTTTGTAAAAAATTATTACCAGCAAAATATATTTGAAGAAAAAAATTATTTCTCGCAATACCGTTTGAAAAAGATATTACCAGCAATAAAATTGTCGGCATTAAATAACCCATTGAGGTTGATATACCGTAAAACAAACCAAACCAAACCTTATTTTTACCTTTTGTTTTTGTTTAACTAAAGTTATATTTATCAACTTTACATTTTTTTACTTTTGTTTATTTTTTATCAATTAATAGTTTAGGCTTTAATCAAAAAGGTCGTATAAATTATTTTATTGTAGGTTAAATAATGATTTCGCAATTCATTTGTTTTTATAATAATGGCTTCCATCATTTTAAAACTCTATTCACAGTTCGGTGTACAGATCACGTCTCTGTCTCGACAATTATGCTACGTATTCACATTGGTAAGATTCGGTTTGGTTTAAATGTGTTCGTATTGAGCACAGGTCGGCGACATGTAGTGTCAGTCGTCTTGACTGGCAGGTGGTGTGGACAACATAATTATTTATGGGTTTAGATAGAGAGTGAGCGAGAGAAAGAAAGTGGGAAAGAAATAAAGGTAGAGGGAGAGAGAGACAATATAGACTTAAGAATCAACACTGTATGGTGACTATCATTTTCCAACTTTGCGGTATCATAACTGCAAATGATTTGCTTCTGCCTCAAGAACTTTGATCCTAAAATAATGGAAGCAAAAATCAAATGCTTAATAAATAATGAAATTACTCAGTATTACTAGCTTGCCAATTAGGTCTTCTCATTTTAATGCTGAAATTGCTTACTGTAACCGCAAGTTCTATTCTAATAGTTTCTTCTCCCACACTTTTTTGCTGTGTAACTCTTCCAGTTTCTTCCTTCTTTATCAACTAGGATTTTCCAAAATTTAAATGCAACATCAATCGTCATCTATCGCTTTGAATCCCTGTTTTTTTTATTTTTCCTTTCTCCTCAGTCAAGTTTCCTTATTTCCTTTCGCACTCACTAACCACCTTGAGTCTTAGTGACTTTATTGCCTTGCTTGGTGTTAAATGTTTAGCAAAAATATGGATTTCATTTTGGAAGCATTAAGAAACATTATTGAGCAAGTGACTTACGGCCATATCGCGTTGAAACACCGATTCCCGCACGATCACCGAAGTTAAGCGTGCGTGGTCCCTACCTAGACGGGTGACGGTTTGGGAACACCAGGTGCTGTGAGCTTGGATGTGCGGGTGGTGCAATGGAAAACGGCTTAGAATTGGGAGTCGGAGAGCCGAGTTCCGATTCCAGTCCGGTTCGATATATTCACTTACGCACAAATACCATTGGAAAAGGTATGAATCCATGTCCCCCCAGCTATGGGTTAATTAGTAGAACTTGCATCAGCAAATCATTATTATCTCAGAAAAATTCTTACAATCTAAAAGCATTTTCTGGCTTTAAATAACTTGCAAAAGTTTAATAAGCCGTAAAATAAACACAAATCAATCAGTTAGTCAATTTTTGTTTCTAATGAAATTGTCCTGTTTCTTAATACTTTGCTTAGTTGGTTTCGCTTAAGTAATTTCTTTTCGTCCTATGTTGATGGAATTCGAAAAACAAACTGACATCTTATTTTCTCTTGAATCTTGTAAGAATATTAGGAGAGTTTTTGAAATGAGCCGTCAGCTTCGAAAAACTTCATTTGCAATACAAGTCAGGTTTTTCTTGAGCCCAGCGATGCAACTCCAGTGGAATATATTTGACATTGAACAAAATATGTCGCTACTACTAAATCTCATTCTCCGCTAGGGAATTTTTTTTTTCCTTTTTGTTTTTTTTTTTTTTTTTTTCAATCACGATGACGTGAACAATATGTTTTCCTTTCTTATGGCAAAACGATTATCAAAGTCAGATTGTCCGCTCAATGCTTGATTTATATTCAATCAAGCACGAAAACATCTCATCAACAGGTTTATTTTCCCTGGTGTAAAAGATCTGAAACGATCTGGGTCAAAGGTTAATTCACAAAGAAAGGATTCAGTTGCAATGGTAGGAAAAGTTTTCAAACAATAAGAAGAAATAAAAATGGCAGAATAATTGTAGAAAATAAGGTTTGCATTTGTGCCTTTCATTATTAAAATTATTATTAATGCTGTTGGGAGAGTTATTAAGAAATTGAAAAGAAACTGAAAGAACGGATAATAAAATTTGCTACCGAGGAGAATCCTGAGTAGTATGAAGACCTGTCATTTAATATTTAGAGAAATTCACTGCTGATTGGAAAATTGAAATGACTAAATAATATTAAATATACTTTGATTTATTTAAACTATTTATATACGGACTATTGTCATCATTTTTTGTTGTTGCTATTACAACGTTTTGGCCGTTATGCCCTTCGGCCTTCCTCAGGTTTATATCGATCTGGGTAACCTACAGAGAATTCTGAACTGAACCCTTTATCTAATCTACAAAGATAGACTGTTTTAATTCCATTGCACAATGTCTAGGGATATCTCATCTAGTTCGTATTTTTAGTAATTCTCATTTATTACTCACCCGTTTCCACTGAGTCCAAGTAAACACTGCCCAGATCAGAGATTGAACTCACAATTATTATGTCACCAAATCCAAGAAATAACCACAAGGCTTCTCAGAACTTGGAGCCCTAAACCTAACCAGCCTACTGGTGAATGCTGTTTCTGCTTTTCATGCTCCACTGAATCTTTTCTATTTATTATAGCTGCTGCTGTTGAAGCCTTGCTGTCATATGTCTTTCTTTATTAGCAGTTCCCATATTGTATTTATTTCTCTGCTAGGCCTACTAAGGAGATCCTCATATCCTAGCATACGCGCTAATTTCTTCAGACGTTTAACTCTCCTGTGTTCATTGCCCAGTATTTTCACTTCATTCCACATGGGCTGATGACTTTTTCTCACCACACACTAAAAAAAATTAAAATTATAAATTGGGTTTTCTATCTGAAGCTGTTAAACTTATGCCATTCTCAGTTTTAAGTGTAAAGATAGATTTCTGTCTGGATTTCTGGGATGAGGAGTTATCATTATTTAAAATATTTACATTCGGACTGTTGTCCTCATCTTTGTTGTTGCTATCTCAAAGTTTTGGCTGTTGTACTGGCCAGCCATCATCAGGTGTATATCAATCTGGGAAACCTACAGAAAATTCTGAACTGAACCCTTTATTTAATCTACAGGGGTAGACTGTTCTCATTCCATTAGGGATATCTTGTCTAGTTCTTATTTTTAATTCTGTTCAGTTATTGCTCATCCTGTTTTCATAGAGTCCAAGTACACACTGAATTCACAATTACTATGTCACCAAATTCATGAACTAACACTTTAATCCACTAGGCTATTGTCCTAAAGGACCATTTTCTTTGGAGAACTTGGAGCCCTAAACCTAACTTGCCTACTTGAGTGCTGCTGCTGCGTGTCATGCTCTACTGAAGCTTTTCTCTTTTGTTATAGCTGCTGCTGTTGAGGAGTTGCTGTCATTTGTCTTTCTTTCTTTATTAGCAGCTCCCATATTGTATTTATTTCTATGCTAGGCTTACTAAGGAGATACTCATAGCCTAGCATGTGTGCTGATTCTTTCACACGTCTAACTTTAAGTGTTCTTCCTTTTCCAGTATTTTCACTTCATTTCACAGGGCTGAATACTACCATTTCCCCTCAATATATGATCAGCCATGCTCGATTTCATTGTCTTACCACGTACTACGGATTTTCGATGTTCCTCCAGCCTTAATCTTAGGGGACGGGTTGTTTCACCTTTATATTCTTTGCTACAACTACCAGGAATGAAGTGCACATCGTTTTTGGTAATGTTCTCCTTCGTGTTAGGCTTTACTCGGCAGAGATTTCCCTGTAGTGTGGAGCTGCTTTTAAATATTGCCCTGATCTTGCATGGATCGCAGATTTTCTGAATCTTTTGCGATAGACCTGATATATATATACCTGAAGAAGGTCGAAAGACAGAACGACAGAAACGCTGTAATAACAATAACAAAGATAAGGAGAATAGTCCGAATGTAAATAGTGTCAATAAATATCAATTTAACGCGTTCTGATTTTGATGATGGATTCAGGGTCGGTGCCATCACCGCTTTCCTTCCAATTCCAGATCAGCTTTTCTCTTTTGGGAAGGTTTATCTAAAGTCATATTTCTTGAACTCTTGGCGAATAATGTTTCTTTTTGTTCAAGAACATTCGTATACCAATTACAAATACTTATTTCATCGGTATGACTCCGATTACCTGGAATGAACTTGGAGCTTTAAAACTAACCTACCTGCTGATTAGCGCTGGAGGGCACAATAGCTGAAAGCTTGTGATAACAATAACAAAGATAAGGACAATAGGCAAAAAGTGGACCCCCAAAATGGGGTCAAAACATGAAAAAAAATTACCAGTAATCCATTTTAATAGTAAAAAAAAAAATGAAGAAATTATTAGCAATACACAAAATTATCAAAGCTCACAAGAAAATAAAAAAATGACCCATGAGAGTTGATATGCCGTTAAACAAACAAACGAAACCAAAGTATTATCATTATTATTAGGGCGTTATTAGAATGACTTCAGAAATTGAATATATTGAATATTTTGTCATTCTGATGAGAAGATGCGAAATAATGCGGATTTCCATATTCCTATTAACAATGAGGATTTCCATAATCCCATAAATAATGACGATTTCCATAATCTTATAAATAGTGAGGATTTCCATAATCCTACAAATAATGAGGATTTCCGTAATCCTATAAATAATAAGGATTTCCATAATCTTATAAATAGTGAGGATTTCCATAATCCTACAAATAATGAGGATTTCCGTAATCCTATAAATAATAAGGATTTCCATAGTCCTATAAATAATGAAAATTTCCATAATCCTTCCTTGATGAGGATAAAAATAATCACAATAATAGTCACAAATAATTTTGCTTTTCCCCCTCCCCAAGGTAAAAAGAATTATTATACTGTCAATGGTAATATCAGCCGTTTTCTTTCTGAAATTGAAATAGATTCCTCAATCAAGGCACGGAGATGAGGTCGTACTCCGAAAGTCATTCTGGATGAAGCTAACCCCTAGCCGTGTATATTCTGAGCTGGGCAGTGCTAATTCGGGCTGTGAAAATAGACATCGGCTCTAGTAATCGCAATATACGAGGCAGGACATATTTCTTTTGTTTCAACAGACGATCACGAAATGGAAAAGAGTTGAACATTTCCATCGGGCTAGGGAATTGTTCACTAAAAATCCTATCACTTGGAACTTTCAGTATTTGAGCACTTGGAACAGTTTCAAAGTGCAGTGAAAAAATAGACATAGAAATTGAAAATCCCAAAAATGGAAGCCATCTAGACAATAAACAATGTCACCGAGAAAAGTGCTGCAGCTTTAAAGATATTTGTGATCCCTTGATGTCAGCAAACAAACAACTTAAACATAGCTGATCATGTATAGAAGGAAAGGGGTGCTCATCAGCTCTTGTGGAATGAAGTGAAAATTCTGGACAAGGAAGAACACTGGAGAGTAAGGCGTCTGAAAGAATCAGCACATACTCTAGGCTATGAGGGCCGCCTTAGTAAACCTAGCATAGAAATAAATACAATATGGGAGCTGCTAATAAAGAAAGACAGATGTAAGCAAGTTTTCAACAGCAGCAGCAGTAACCAAAAACATGAGCAGCAGCCAGAATATGGCAGATAGCGACAACAGCAGCAGCAGCGGTAGCCTAATCAGCAGTGAAGTTTAGTTTAACGCTTTAAGTTTACACCTGAAAATTCCTATTGGGTAAAAGCGTTGGTTTGTGAATTTGGTAGCATAATGGTTGTAAGTTCAAACCCTGGATCAGGTAATGTGTACTTGCACTCAGTGGAAACAGGCGAACGATAACTGAACTGTACTAAATAAAATAAAAACTAGTCTAGATACCCCTAGATATGAGCAGTGGAACGAGAACATTCTACCTCCGTAGATTAAATAAAGGATTAAGTTCAGAATTGCCTGTAGGCTACCCAGATCGATATATACCTGGAGAAGGCCGGAGGGCACAACAAAGATGAAGACAATAGTCCGAATATAGTGTAAACAAAACAACTCGAGATTATATTGAAAATGTCAGATAATAATAAAATCTCCATAATTTATTTTTTTTCTTCTTTATTTTCGTTTTTTCTTTTCAAATTTTTAGTCCCCCACCCACAACTTTTTATTCGGAAAACTATTTACGTCCCGAAACTATCAACTTTTTCTTTTGTTTTACTTTAGGATTTTCAAATCCATAAGCGGTCTTTATGTTCAGAAATCGAAAATATCAAAGATTTGGTCATTCTAAATTTGTCTGCACTTTTTCGCTTGCAAAAGTTTCAAAAAGTAATCTCCTTAGAATAGATTACAGATATTGATTTAACGTTTATGGAAATTCTTCCTTGTAACTGAGTTACATTTCAAGAACTTACCTCCTTTCCCCAACATCAAACTTGAACTGCACAAAAGCCAACGCAATTAGAAATGCTTAACGTTTTAAGTTTTGCTATCTGAACGATATTTTATTTTCTGACAATCTATATTCTTGTTTGCACAGACAAGCATTAGGCTTTATTTTTAAATTGGATCAGAGTGTATTATCGGCTCAATATCTGTCTTTTTTGAGCTGGAATTAACTACGGTTGCTGACCGGGAACTCCACAAAATAATATGAAACAAGAAGAAATTCAGAAAAGAGGAAATGTAGGGAGTAAGAAAGCTAGATAAAAATAAAAAATATCTATCATATCATCTGCTCATTATCTATCTATATATCTATCATATCATCTGTTCATATAGATAGATAGATAGATAGATAGATAGATAGATAGATAGATAGATAGATAGATAGATATTTCCAGAGAGGTAGATAGATATTTACATAGATAGATATTAACAAACTGACACAGATGGTATTAATAGACTAATATATATATATATATATATATATATATATATATATATATATATATATATATAATAAATTCCCAATGTCTAGGACAGAGTAAGAATATAACATAAAAGGCTCAAACACTAATATTCCCTGATTATAATTTATTACATTGGAATTGTAATCACAATCAATTTATCAGACCTAAAAATTCAAAAGATATCCTTTTGAATTTGTAGGTCTGATGATTTGGATCGTGATTACGATTCCAATGTAATAAATTATAACCAGGGAATATCAGTGTTTGAGCCTTTTTATTATATATATATATATATATATATATATATATATATATATATATATATATATATATATGTAGAGAGAGAGATAGAGACTAAGATAGATAGATAGATAGATAGATATTAACAAACTGACACAGATGCTATTAGCAGACTAGGATATATAGATATATAGATATGAATAAACTTAGATAGATAGATAGATAGATAGATAGATGAGTTAACATTGCATGGTGATTGCCAGTTTCGCATTTAAATGCGATCTTTTGAAGTATATAGAAGCTTTGAGACTTTTTCAGGAGAGACATTTATTAACTTTAAAGTAGTATAAAACGCACAGCCTCATTCTCAATGTCTTTGAAACCACTACTCCTGAGATTCTCCTTCAGCTTGGGGAACAACCAAAATGTCACTGGGTATAATGTCTGGACTTATAATGAGGGTGAGGTACAGTTTTGATGCCCATCTCTGTCAACGCAAAACTGCATAGCGAACTACCGAATTCAGCTGTGAGAAGTAGTCTCAGTAGGGTGTGGTCAAAGAGCTGTTTCCGCCGTCTCCTCAAATCTGGAATGACAAAAGTTGGCAGGTCAGCCAAGTAGACGTATCCTAATGATATACTAAAATTACTGTAATCTACGACAATTATAATTGCCTATCCTTAAAATTTCTGGAATGCATCTCGCACACACACACACACACACACACACACACACATATATATATATATATATATATATATATATATATATATATATATATATATCCGAATGTAATGGAACGAAAATAATATATAAATTCTAACGTTCACAGCATTAATTCAAAAGAGGGCTGAATACCGATAGTAGAGCAATAATTATTTTCTTTTCATATAGACAAAAACAGTTTACTTACTCCTGTCAAAGTGGAATTCTAAATACACTGAAGTTGCATCTTTGTAGTGAGTAAATTGTTTTTGTTTATATGAAAAAATATTAATATATATATATATATATATATATATATATACGAAGAAATTTTGAAAAAACAAACAAAAATCCTTAAATGTAGTTAAAATGAAAGAAATGTCGACGTCTGACGTTTCGGTTTAATAAACCTTTTTCAAGACAATATTCATCAAATTACAATTCAGTTCAATATGACAAATACGATGGACATAAAAACACAAGTCTTATTCAGAACAGATAACTGAAAATTTTTTAAATGATCAGCCTTCCGTCTAACATGGTCACGCTGTCGTCACATGGGCGACGCTTTCATAACGTATTCCTAAAAGTTTGTGATTATTTTGAAATGAAAAAGAAAATGAAAAGAATTCTATTAGGTTCTAAAATTCTTATGTGTATGCTTGTCGAGCATCAATCTCGCTAAAAAAGGGGAAATATTAAAGAAACCATGTCTAGTATTCACCGTGCATGAGATGGATATTATACCTGCTTCATAAATCCTCCTGAGATTTTTATTATGAAAATATTTTAATACTTTCACGGAATCGAAATCGAATTATGATCTGCTTTAGTTGTGTGTACAACTAAAGCATTGTTAAATTACCGAGACGAATATCTCGTTTATGTTCGAAAACACGAGATTTTAGGACCTACCTGTTTCACCCACATATTTTAGGTCACAATTTTTGCATGATATTTAAAATATGTGGGTGAAACAGGTAGGTCCTTAAAATCTCGTGTTTTCGAACATAAACGAGATAAAATAAAGTTATATATATATATATATATAGATAGATAGATATAGATATTGATAATATTAGTGGTCAATATATATATATATATATATATATATATATAAAAATTCTCAAGAGGATAGAATGCAGATAGAACTCAATGTCCAGGACAGAGTAAGAATATAATAAAAAGGCTTAAACACTAATATTCCATGGTTATAATTTATAAATTATAACCATGGAATATTAGTGTTTAAGTATTTTTATTGTATTTTATATATATATATATATATATATATATATATATATATATATATATATATATATTCCATTGAATACGACAGACAAGGTGCTTTGATTTATTTTTTTTTATACAACTTCTCATGTGATCTGATATATTTTTTTTTTTTCAGATGATCAATTATATAAAAACAGTCCAAATGTTCTTTTTTTCCGAGCGCTTTCAGCTATACATTCAGCCATTTCTAAGGATGAAATATTTTAACTGTTAAATAAGAAATAGTTTTCTGCATGTATGTATTTAAATAAAAAAACATTCGGACAGTTTTTATATAATTTATCATCTGATGGGAAAAAAAAAATATTAGATCGCATGAGAAATTGTATAAAAATCTAGATCAATGCACCTTGTCTGTTGCATTCAATGAAATGTGCATGAAAGAAGGATTGCTGCCTAAATACACACACACACACACACACACATACATATATATATATATATATATATATATATGTTGTTAAATATATTAAAATCGTTCTCTTATAATAAGGGAATAAAGTTATTTTCTATATGTCTGTATTTATGAGATGAGGTATTGTAATTATTTACATTGTTCAGTTTGTTGTCTGCATCTTTGTTGTAATATTCCCGCTTTTTTCAGAGTAGAACAAAAGCTTGAAGATTTGAGTTCTGAGAATTCAATTCAGTTCTTAATATCAGTCGCACCCTTCTATAATACACTTTTCGCACAATTCCATTCATATTTTATAGTGAATTCCTTCACTCTCATTTACACCGAGGTACTTATAATCTTCTTGCTCTTAATCTTTGAATTTTTCTCCAAGGTCAAAGTTAATTGCTATGATCCGGTTCCTTGTACCACGGTGATAGTGCAAGGTAGAACCAATAAAGAAGAACTCGAACACGGATATGGAATAACACAGATATATTACAAACAGGAATATATACAGAGAAGTAGAAAGTATGAACAATCAGGTTTAGTAGTAATTGTCTGAACACGACTTCCTTTCGAACTGCCACTGACTCGACTGACTGACTGACAGACTCCTGACAGACTTTACTCCAGACTTCAGAGTGAACAGTATTTAGTCACCCCCACCCCACGAGGGCATCATGTGGCACAAGGCCGGTTTAACGTGGGATCTCCGAGCCCGTGGGATCTCCGAGCCCGTGGGATCTCCGAGTCCGTGGGCTCGGCCAAAAATATGCCCTTTGAACCCGTATAAAAGGGTTCAGGGTCGGTTTCCTCCCGGAAAGAGACTGCGCCCTTCGGCGTAGCCTCGTTCGGGTTCTTCCCCGCCCGAAGGCAGAGAGTTCAACCGATCAGCCGGTCAGCCGGTCGCCCGACTTCAGGCTGAACGGTATTTAGTCACCCACCCCCGACGAGGCCGGTTTAACGTGGAATCTCCGAGCCCGTGGGTTCGGCTAAAATATGCCCTTTTAACCCGTATAAACGGGTTCAGGGTCGGTTTACCTCCCGGAAAGAGACTCCGCCCTTCGGCCTAGCCTCGTTCGGGTTCCTCCCCGCCCGAAGGCAGAGAGTTCAACCGATCAGCCGGTCGCCCTACTTCAGACTGAACTCTCTGCTTCCTCTTGAGGCGCAGTATTTATTATGTATGGTATAGTCCATTATGTTCTTATGGGTAAGGTCCCATAACACTAATAGAGGAGGTTTGTTGTCGTGATCCTCGTAAAATTGTGGCTTTAGCACATTTATCCAAACCGAATTCCATTCCAATGTCATAAATGAATCATTCTACTGTTTTCAGGAGACCTTCCAGCTCACTGTCATTACTAGCATACAACTTTAAGTCATTGATGTAAAATAGATGGCTTATTTTCTTTTGAGATATCTTATAGCCATATTCCGTCCTGTTAAGTTCGCTAGTTAATGCTATTAGTGATATATAAAATAGTAAGGGAGACAAAATGTCACCTTGAAATATTCCCCTGTTGATGTTTATTACATCAGAGTTATAGACTCCATTTATATTAGTGAGGTGAAGCGTTGTTTTCCATATCAACATACTTTGTTTCATGAAAATGATGACGTTGGATGATACGTTGTATATATTTAAATATGTTAAGATCCAGGAATGAGGTAAACTATCGAATGTCTTACGGTACTTTATCCAAGCAGTACTGAATTTTTTTCTTTGTATTGAAGCAGTTTTCCAAAATCATTGGCCTTTACATCAGTAAAGAGCCACGTTTGCACCTTTTTGTTCAAGGGTTGGTATGCCATTTTTTTCTTTGAAGTAATATATCTGTTTTGTCAGAATAGATGTCAACAGTTTGTAAGTAGTGGAAAGACATGTAATTGGTCAGTAGTTTTTTGGGATATTTGTGTCACAATTCTTGGGTAGAAGGAAGGTCACCCATGTTGGATTTTTTATAGGATCATTGACCATTTCTTGAAGTTCTTTGGCTTGATTTTTTATGCTGTATTTAGATAATATAGCCAAAAATGAGGAATTCTATCTAATCCTGAAGATTGTATGCAGTTGTATGCTTTTTTTCAGTGCACATTCAAAATCCTCTTCTGTGATTCGCGCCCATATTTGTTCTCGTTTATTTTTCATCCGCTTTCCCTCTTGTATAATCCAATCTGCTTTTCTGTTGTTCTTTAGAGCAATCTCATATTATTTCCAGAACTTTATAACCTCTTCCATTGTTGGGGATGGGTGTCACTTCAATATTTTCTTTGACTATTTCTCTGTAAAATTTCTTCGCATCGGTTTGAAAGATCTTGTTCTGTCTGTAGAATTTTGATCTTTTTTTCATAGCGTCTGATCCTTTGAGATTTCAGTTGGATTGTTTGTTTTATTTTTTCTTCAGCTGATAGGATTTCATTTTCATTCCTAATTTGATATTTTCTTTTGACTCTTCTGCTTTTTCTAGTCCTTACATTTGTTCCTCTTGCCAGTTCATCGAGTACAAATAACTCACTTCTAAGTTGTCTTTCCCTATCTCTCTCTTTTCCAAGGTGGATCTTCTTGTCTGTGAAACTGTCTTTTTTTGCTTTGATGCCTAATTTCTTAATTGCTCCTATTACTGATGCATATATTGCTTCGTTAAGACTTATAAGTGGGTCGACTTCATCCAGAATTAATTTGGGTGCAACATTCTAGAGTTTTAAGAGTTTTGAGCTTCTGTTTTGTTGGTTGTAATTTTGGAAGTTGTTCTCGTTCCTACATTTCAATATTTTGTGTCAGACTTATATGTTTCATGATTTCTTCCTTGGCTTCTTGTATACTATTCTTGTTTTCTGTAAAATAATTCGGTTCAATGAATTTTTGGAATCGTTTTATTGCAGGCTTGTGAGATCCGGCCTTTCCAACTCTTCGAAACTTTCAGCATTATCTTCACGGTGATTGGTGTTTATCTCAGTTTCTTCATTATGATTTGTGGTGTTTGTGTGATCTTAGTATCAGGTCATCCCATAAGTTCTGTCCGAATTTTAACTTTTTGTTAAAATGAACGAAATTTAAAGAGTATTTTATAATGTCTAATGGAGCTGAACATTATTTTTATGTTTAAATGCATTTAAACTGATCAAATTTTATTTCAGAGAACAATAAAATTAAATTTTGTTTGATTAAAACCCTGCTAACATGGAAGTACCCAAGAATCATTTGAGGCACATAATGCTTTATGAGTTCAAGAAAGGAAACTCAGCAGCCGAAGCGGCTAGAAACATTCACTCAGTTTATGGAGAGGAATGTGTGAATGAAAGAACTTGCAGAAGATGGTTTGCAAAATTCAGAGGTGGAGATTTCACCCATGAAGATGAAGATCGAACCGGACGTCCAGTTGAGTTTGATGAAAAGCTTCTTGAAGCAGCCCTTGAAGAAAACCCTGCTTTATCAGTTGAGGACTTGGCAGTGGTTCACAGTTCAAACCATACAACTGTTCATCGTCATCTTCAACAACTTGGAAAAGTTCCTAAACTTGGAAAATGGGTGCCTCATGAATTGTCTGAAAACAACCTCAAATTCCGAGTTGACATCTCCTCTTCTCTCCATTCTCGCCAACTTGTTTCACCTTTTTTGGATAGACTTGTGACGAAAAATGGATCTTTTATCGAAACATTAAGCGTCTTAGACAGTGGCTTGGTAAAGGGGAAGGACCCCAGCCACAGCCGAGAAGGGAACTTCACGGGCAAAAGGTTCTTCTTTCAATCTGGTGGGATCGCCAAGGAAATAATCCACTTTGAATTCTTACCACCTAATGCAACAATTAATGCTCAAATATACCGTCAGCAATTAGAGTGTTTGAACCAAGCTTTGAGGAAAAAAAGACCTGCTCTAGTGAATCGAAAAGAGGTGATGTTTCATCAGGACAATGCGCGACCCCACACAGCAAGAATCACGTAACAAAAGATCAAAGAACTTGGTTGGGAGAAAATTTCTCATCCACCTTATTCTCCCGATCTCACTCCTTCAGACTACCATTTGTTTCATAGCTTACAGAATCAATTGGAAGAAACAGCTTTTGTAACACAGGAAGAGGTTAAAACTGACATTTGTGAGTTCTTCAAATCAAAGCCAAAAGAATTTTACAGTAATGAAATTAGTAAGCTTGTTAATAGATGGAAGGAAGTCATAGATAATCAGGGAAAATACATTGTTGATTGAATCTGTAATTAAATGTAACATTTGGTCACTTGTTTTCTTTATTCAAAATTCAGACGGAACTTATGGGATGACCTGATATTTTTTATGACCATTTTTGCTTCCTTTTCATGTTCTCTTGATTCACCTATTCTGCTTGCAATTCTTTTTATTTCTTTAATTTCAGCACCTGTCACAAAAAACATTACATTGGCTACTTTATTTTCGTCAATGTATTTTCTAATTGATTGTCCAACGTTTTCTCACCAAATATCATATGTTTGGCGACTGATATTTTGTTTAGGTTTATGCAACACTTCATAGAAAACAGTCATAACGTGTTTGTACTCCACACGAGACCATTTTACCTTTTCTTTCTTGAAATGAATGGTTGTGGATCTAGTTGGAGAATTCGCAGAGCCATCACTGGGATTATCCAGGCTGTGAGGACCTGAAGATTCATTATTTCTTTAGGAGTCTTTGTTCCTATGCTAGATTTTTCGACCTCAAGTAAGTTCCAAAAGGCGACCCAAAATTGCCCGGCACATTGGTTAACGGTCTTTTACTGAGAGGGTACTGAAGTCTCTAGGGGATTGTTCGCGACCTCATAACACAGCAGCCTCGGCACGATTAACACCTTGAGTTGAGGGTTGTTGTTCGGAGTTGTCCTTCTCCTAGATGGGTTGCCAAAAGAAAGAGACGCCATTGGCATTCAAAAAGGAAGACGTTGGAAAAAGACAAGTGGAAAAAGAAGCTATTCAACGAAACAAAACATCATTATACAAGAGGATTATATTTAAATAATATATTATATATTTATAATTACGAAAAAAATGAAAGACATGGTTATTGCTATGTTTCATTATTTATTTTTTGACTGCTGCTGCTGCAGCTGCTACCTCAGTTAATCAAATTAGTTGTTAATTAATTAAAAAAAAATTATTGTTGTTGCTACCATCACTGCTCCTTCTAACGAAATTAATTGTCAAAAAATTTTAATGGAAAAAGAAAAACGTTCACATTCGATTTATAAAGTTTAGAATTTATAGGAAGGATGATAATCCATTAGTGATGTTAAAAAACAACAACAACAACAATAATAATAATAATAATAATAATTTTTACCATTTTTAAGAGAATAAGATTAAGTGAAACAGCCTTTAAATTAAAAGATAAATAATATTTTACTTATTGATCAGTTTTAAAAAAAAGCAGTGATATTATTTATCGAGGTACATTTTAAAAAATGCAAAATTATTGATAACTTATTTGTTTGTATAAATTATATATATATATATATATATATATATATATATAACATTATTAATTGGTCCATTCATTTGTATATTCAGTTATTTATTCAGTTTATTCGTCGAAAATACTTAGCGTTATCTACAACTAATATCGTAGTCTTTCTAAGGAATATATGAATGAAAAAGGTAAGGAAAACTCGTTGAATCAATCAGAAACATTAAAAGAGAAACAAATAAATTAAATAAATAAAATAAATAATAATAATAATAACGAGAACAACAATTCATATTTATGTTAAAATAGTTGGAAAAATAACAAAATTTCATATTTACGTTTAAAAAAGCTTAAATTTTCAAGAGCTTCGAAAAACATGCCATTCTCGATTATTATTATTATTATTATTATTATTATTATTATTGTTGTTGTTGTTGTTGTTGTTGTTTTATTTCCTTTGTTTTCTGGTGTATGCTAATTTCTTTCCGGATCTTGACAAGAGACCTAAGGTCAGAAATAGCATCATGAAATTTTCCAAAATCGCACATATTTTACATAAATAAAGCTCTTCGTAAGGTGTGGGCTGTACTCGCGAGTACAATTTCTTGTATTTCTTCAAGGCGAGGGCTACCAGGAATCCATTCATTGAGTCTATTGGAATCTTTTCCAATCAATCCGAGGGCTCCAACTACAATTGTTAATGTCCTCATGCGCCACATTTTTTAAATTTAGATTTCAAGGTCCTTGTATTTTGATAGATTTTTGAAGATCTTCAAAGATACATTGCAGTCTGTAGGGACTACCATGACAATAAGGAGGCACATTTTGTCTATGCATTCTATAATCATGATGTCTGGGCGATTAACTTTGATTGTTCTGCCTGTGTGTATTGTAAAATCCCATAAACTTGTTACAGGTCCTATCTCCGTAACCGGGTCTGGATGGTGTTCATACCAATTTCTTGCAGTTTTCTTTCCGTAAGTGTTGCATATTTTCCAGTGCAGATATTACCCCACTCTGTTATGCCGTGTTTTATATTCAGTGAGTGCCAATAAAGTGCAACCTGACACAAGATAGTCAATTGTTTCTGGAAATTTATCACAGAATCTGCATTTTAGTCTAACACATTTTTTTCAATATGTCTGCTTCGTAATTTCTAGTTTGCAAGCATTGATCCTGTGCGGCAAGAATAAAACCTTCAGTTTCAGCTTTTAACCCTGCACTACGTAGTCACTGATGAGTTTATTATTATTATTATTAATAATAATAATAATAATAATAAAAATAACTCTATGAAGTTTCACCCCAGTCGTAACTAATGGCTCTCTGTAGTAATCAAGTGGCAGCAAGTTTCCTTCAACCTCGAGCACTCTCCTTAGTATTTCTTCCGTTATGTCTTGCCAGTACTGCATAAATAACGGACAATTCCGTTTGATAAACAAAGCACATATCAGAGACGCTACTTGGTTTCAGTGAGAAAATTAAGAAAGAAAGAAATGAAGAAAGAAAGAAAGAAAGAGAAGAAAGAAAGAGAAGAAAGAAAGAAAGAAAGAAAGAAAGAAAGAAAGAAAGAAAGAAAGAAAGAAAGAAAGAAAGAAAAGAAAGAAAGAGAAGAAAGAAAGAAAGGGAAGAAAGAAAGAAAGAGAAGAAAGAAAGAAAGAAAGAGAAGAAAGAAAGAGAAGAAAGAAAGAAAGAAAGAAAGAAAGAGAAGAAAGAGAAGAAAGAAAGAAAGAAAGAAAGAGAAGAAAGAAAGAAAGAGAAGAAGGAGAAGAAAGAAAGAAAGAAAAGAAAGAAAGAGAAGAAAGAAAGAAAGAAAGAAAAGAAAGAAAGAAAAGAAAGAAAGAAAAGAAAGAAAGAAAGAAAGAAAGAAAGAAAAGAAAGAAAGAAAGAAAGAAAAGAAAGAAAGAGAAGAAAGAAAGAAAGGGAAGAAAGAAAGAGAAGAAAGAAAGAAAGGGAAGAAAGAAAGAAAGAGAAGAAAGAAAGAAAGAAAGAAAGAGAAGAAAGAAAGAGAAGAAAGAAAGAAAGAAAGAAAGAAAGAGAAGAAAGAAAGAAAGAAAGAAAGAAAGAAAGAAAGAAAGAAAGAAAGAAAGAAAGAAAGAAAGAAAGAGAAGAAAGAAAGAGAAGAAAGAAAGAGAAGAAAGAAAGAAAGAGAAGAAAGAAAGAAAGGGAAGAAAGAAAGAAAGAAAGAAAGAAAGAAAGAAAGAGAAAAAAGAAAGAGAAGAAAGAAAGAGAAGAAAGAAAGAAAGAAAGAGAAGAAAGAGAAGAAAGAAAGAAAGAAAGAAAGAAAGAAAGAAAGGGAAGAAAGAAAGAAAGAGAAGAAAGAAAGAAAGAAAGAAAGAAAGAAAGAGAAGAAAGAAAGAGAAGAAAGAAAGAAAGAAAGAGAAGAAAGAGAAGAAAGAAAGAGAAGAAAGAAAGAGAAGAAAGAAAGAAAGAGAAGAAAGAAAGAAAGGGAAGAAAGAAAGAAAGAGAAGAAAGAAAGAAAGAAAGAAAGAAGGGTTCAACGTCTGTTTCAGTGAAATGTAATAAAGTTGTCAATTTCAAATCTTTTCATTTGTACCCCCTTACTTCTTAAAATAACGACCAGCTTTCATATTTATGATTATTACTGCAACATTTTGTTAAAGTTGTTATGAGTTCCAGCGCCTTACGAGGCTGGCATCCCGCTCTCACCCCTTCACTGTCGAAACTCCTAAATGTAGCCGTCTCTTCTACTCTAATAGCTTCATGTCTCGCACCTCTCGCCTGTGGAACTCCCTTCCCTTCTCCTGTTTCCCTGTGAGCTATAATCTCCAGCTATTCAAGTGTAATGTCAATCGACATCTCCAGTTGCCTTGATCTATCCACTTCCCTCATCTTTTCTTCTATCACTTCTATCTGATCTTGCTCTAAACTTTCTGTAACCCCTTGTGTCCTAGTGGCTTCCCGCCTTGCTTGGGGTGAAATGCTTAAAAAGAAGAAAAAAAAAGCTCAAATAGAGGAATTTCTACGAGTATTTTATTGTCGTAGAATACTTCATGAGCTTATTCAATCATTAACTGAAGATTTAAGATTCATCAACAAATTAAAAAAAGAAAACTTTCTAGTTATTAAACTATTATTATTATTATTACTATTATCATTATTATTAAAAGAAGAAGAAGAAGAAGAAATTTCTCTTCAAGGCAGAAGGTAATATAGAGAACATAGAATGAGTGAAAGACAAAAAGAATTCAATGTTGTTTGAATGAAATCCATACAAATGTCGTTGATTTCTTTTTAACTTATCGATCGTTTACTTTCTTTCTTTATCTTGAAATGGATCTTCAAGTTTGCCGTCTGATGTCAGTTTCATCGCATTCTTTTCATATAAAAGAACAAAGAGATTTATATCCGAGATTCAACAAGGGAAAAAAAGGTTAAACTATCGATGAACGGAAAAAGCAAGTGTTGCTTTATTCACTCGATGCAGCAAAAACATGCATCACATGGTCAATGTTAAAATTCACACACAGTGCATATTTGGTAGTTAGAAATCGTATTGGACTATCGAGATATAGCCGCAAGCATCAGGACGCGCCTTCTTGTGCTACTCTTTTAGTCCAATAAGGAGGTACTGCTTGAAAGACAGATCCACTGTAACAACGCTACGGTGAATTTTTCCTGTTTGGTTTCCGGATGAAACAAGACCAACGACGAATCAATGAAACTGAAATTGAAACTGGTTACCAATAAATCGTTATAGAATACGACAGATACCTGAAGAAGCCCGTAGAGTAAAACGGTAGAAACGGTGTGGTTACGATGAGGAAGAGAGAATGAGTATTGAATTGTAATGATAGTGACTTGAGCTGCATCATTCGTTAAATATCCCAGGGAGAAAAACGATCCGACAAATGATGGTATTGAAGGCAGGGTGCTTTGGTTTCATGCTTTTTTTCCAACGAACTACTGGATGACATTGAACTACACTGACCGAAAACAACATTTCAACACCCTGAATATGTGTTTGACAAGATTTAAGGTGAAAGCAATACGTCTATATGGCCGTACATAACTGCATTTACAGATGGAAACGTACACAGGTCCGAAAGCAAGGGCCACAGTAATACCCTATATACGCCATTTGGGCGTTAACCCAGTTCTGTACTGTCACCTGTATTTTATCCTAAATATAGCTAATGCCATCCCTGGAAACCTCCTACCGCTTTTGATGCAATACAGCAAAGTTGTAGGTGGGCTAGCTAAAAAAAGCCAGACGTTGTCCCATCCTGTCGTATATATGTTAAATGACGAAACTAGTGATTCAGCCGTCCCCTATACGCGAAATATCGCAATAAGTGCTCCTACTCGTATTCAAAACAACACAAAGATAAAATCAAAACATAAAGAGAAATTAAGAAAACCTAAAACAAACCCACATGAAAATGCCTGAAGAAGTGGCCAAAAGAACTTGGGACAATACCAACAATTTTTGGAGTCTCTTCCTCCCAACGGAAAAAGGTAAGAATGGTGGAAAAAAAAAACAAGATAAAAAAATTAATCAAATTTTCCTTGTCTGTCATATTTAATGAAAGAGGTTTAAAAGAAAACCTTGCTGCCTAATATATATATATATATATATATATATATATATATATATATATATATGAATTACATAAAAGTGAAACTCAATTGTACCCCATTTTATGGCCAATTTATTTGTGAGGTACAATTAAGTTTAATTTTATGTAATTCATTTCTATGTTCTATAATAAATATATTGAGCTCTCTTTTGTGGATCCGTTTTAATATTTCTTATTAATAAGATTCATTATCATTACATAACCCCATATTTTTTTTCTATCTATCTATCTATCTATATATATATATATATATATATATATATATATATATATATATATATATATATATATATATATATATATATATATATATATATATATATATATATATATATATATATATATATATATATATATATATATATATATAATTTTTTTAGTCTTTCCAGCTTTCTCACCTTTTTTCATTTGGTGGGAGTAAGAAAATGCAAAAATTTCCGCATTGTTCCAAGGTTTTCAGCCACTAATATATACTACTCATATTCAAAAGAACACAAAAATAAAATGTATCTTAAACAGTCAAAATATGAAGAGAAATTAAGAACACCTAAAACAAATCCACATGAAAATTCCTGAAGAAGTCACCGTAAGCGCTTGGGACAATGTGGAAACTTTTTGCACTCCCTTAATCCCACAAAACCGAAAAATGTTAGAACGTATGTAAATTTTCCTTGTCTGTTATATTTAGTAGATAGCTACTAGTATATATATATATATATATATATATATATATATATATAGAGAGAGAGAGAGAGAGAGAGAGAGATACATAGATAGATAATTAATATTAGTGATTAATATACGCATATATGTATATATATATATATATATATATATATATATATATATATATATATATATATACTAGCAGCATGGCCCGGCGTTGGCTCTGCTTGATTCAAAAATCGTACGACTCATACAGCAATCGATATCACTTGACTTAAAATATTTTTGCCCTTCCTTGCCTTTAAAGGAGTGCCCTTTTCCGTGCTGATGTTGCTACATGCCTTACTTCTTGCCTATCTCACACTGCGAATTTTTCTAGGCTCTATACTAAACATTAAATCTGTTGCGAAAAAAGAACAAAACAAAATGAACACAAAATGACCAGCTTTAAAAAAGTACTTGTAACTGGAAAAACCGAATGAATAAAGAATGTTAACAACAAATACTTTTTTACACCCAACCCAGTTCTGCGGAATCAGAATCAACGTTGAGTTTAAGCAAGCGAATGAGCCAATGGGAGTAAAGTGCCACGCAGATTTAAATTTTTCCCACTTGTGACGAATGCAGCTATCGATTTTTTTTGCATGCTAGCATGCTAGTTAACATTCGTGTCAGTCAACTGTTGGCTCTTACGCTGGCCAATCGAATATTCCTGCCTATTAGTGGCAGCCAGCTATAAGCTCTCGCTCTGGCCAGTAGAAAATGGCCGCAAACTACATGAAAACTGCCGTAGAAGCAAGAAGAAATCGATTATTTCCACTATCGATGGGCGTTGGGAAATGCAAAGTCAGTCTTGGCCTTTCCACTAACTTGAAGCATGTGCATGTAAATTTTGGTGCAAATCCGTCGAAAATTGCGGCCGTGCATTCGTTACACACACACATCTTGTATATATATATATATATATATATATATATATATCAGATATATAAATATATAGACATACATGCACATACATATATATATATAAATTTCCAAGAGGATAGAATCCAGGTAGAACTTCAGGACAGAGTAATTACGATCCAATTCATCAGACCTACAAAGTTTTTTTTAATTTGTAGGTCTGATGAATTGATCGTAATTACGATTCCAATGTAATAAATTATAACCATGGAATATTAGTGTTTAAGCCTTTTTATCATATATATATATACATATATATATATATATATATATATATATATATATATATATATATTAAAAGTTCGCATTCTGAAATCTCAGCATGGTCGATTTGTCAGAAGACTTTCTGATGTTATCGGACTGACGGCGTGTGGTACCTTTGAAAAGTGACTGAAAACCATTCTACGGGTTGACCGAAGCCTTTTGATTGAAATTGGGTAGATGGAAGCCTTGGGTGCCGTCGATAGCTGTACTAGCATGCAATCGCAAGTCGTCGTGGCCGAGGGCTTGAACGTGCTGGTCTTGTTCAGATTGTTGATCACTCTAGATAACACGCTCTTTCCCAGAAACTGTAAGTAAGGTCTGTTAAGCATAATGTCGGTATAACCCATAGGTTGGTTCTGTAGGTGTTGAACAAACACAAAAGAGCCTGAGCAAGCATCTGCAATAGGGATTGGCTAGCCGTCCTAGTAGACAAAAACGGGTATCCTCGATTACGAGTAGGCCAGCTATATATATATATATATATATATATATATATGTGTGTGTGTGTGTGTGTGTGTGTGTGTGTGTGTATATATATATATATATATATATATATATATATATATTACAATCAACGACGAAGTTATTCGTACACCCATCAATTTTGAATATTTTTATCCATTTCTCAGAATCTAATGCCTGTATGATGCCAAATTTTTTTATATGTTAATAAGCACAAAAAAGGAATATAAAATACAATTTTCAAAACAATAGCTTAAATATAACAAATTTGACAGGCGAATTATGCACAATAGAAAAAAACAAAATTATTCGTACAGTCTGAAAAATAGAAATAATTGAACAATTTTCACAATATTAATAGTCAATATCATGGCCATTCGACTTTATAACTTGCTGCAACCATTTTCTAAAGTTTTTGATGAGATTTGAAAAAGTCTTTTCTGGGATTTTATCCCATTCTTCAAAGGTTACACACTCTAATTCCTGAAGATTTTTTTTGATGACCGACGATTTATTCGAACTTTCAATTCTTGCCATAGATTTTCAATAGGATTCAAGTCAGGACTCATTGAAGGTCATGGCAGAACTGTAATTTTTTTCTGAAGCCACGCAGTCATTGATTTAGACATATGTTTGGGATCATTATCTTACTGGAAAGTAAATCGCCGACTTAGTTGAAGATTTCGCTCTGATAGTTGTAGATGTTGATCCAGAATTTCGATATAGTCTGCAGATTTCGTTATTTCCCTTATTGAAGATAATTGTCCAGACCCCCTTGAGCTAAAACAACCCCAAAAATATCATCGAGCCGCCTCTATGTTTTAATATTGCCACTGTGTTCTTTGGAAGGAAAGAATCACTTTTTCTTGCGCCAAATCTTCTGTACTTCATTATATCCAAAAAGCACAATTTTTATTTCATCACTCCATAGTAGTTGTTCCCCAAAACAATTTTCTTTGTCCAAGAAGTTTTTGGCAAAATTAAACCGAACAACAATATGACATGGTTTGTAATGAAGGGTTTCGTCGTGGTCAGTTTCCATACAACCCATTTCTATTTAAACAACATTGTATTGTGTGAGTACTTACGGTGATAATTATCGTATCCAAACTTTTCTTGTTCTTCTTCAACTTCCTCCTCCTCCTCCTCCTCCTCCTCCCCCTCCTCCTCCCCTCTTCTTCTTCTTCTTCTTCTATGTGCGGCGATTCTTCAAGGCATAGGCGATCACGACTCTCCACAACTTCCTATCTCGTGCAACTCTTAATAGATTTTCTCCTTTGTCACCATCCCCCCAGCTTCCCGTCCTGCTATCTACTCATACAAGCTCTTCGGTAGGTCGCTAGCTGCCTTCCCCTGTCTCTCAATACGCCCCGTGAGGGTTAAGTTTTCCAAACCCTCCTTCCTCATTATGTGTCCAAGGAATTTCAGCTATGTCAATGGTTGTTACTTTTTCACGTCAAAATCAAAAACTGGGTGTTAGACTCAATTTCCTTGCGGTGAGCAATTTCCCTCTGCACATTAGAAACATTGTCAACGGGTAACCAAGATGATAATGCCGCTATATAAGAAAACAATGAAAACAGAAAACATAGAAGATTGTATTGCATCAATTCTCTAAGTAGGAGAGGGTATGCCTCCATTGCAAAAAAGTAGGAGAGGGCATGCCTCCATTGCAAAAAAGTAGGAGAGGGTATGCCTCCATTGCAAAAAGTACTTTTTGTACAGAATCGGATTAATAAGATTTTTATGATGAAAATGCATTGAAAATTATTTTTTTTACTGTTTTTTCTTTGTTATTAGAAGGAATACTACCAATTTTACTATATAATTGTTAATATATTTATTATAGAAATGCAGTGCCAAGTATTTTTCTTACAGAAATACAATCTCAAGTTAGATATTTATGCCAAGAAAAACAGATCTTTTATTATAAAATGTCGAGCTATGTATTTTAGAGAAATGCATTGTCAAATTTACTAAATACAGTTTATTAAGTGTTAAAAGATATTAATTCTGAATGAAAACTACTGACTTTGCATCTCAAAGGGCAATTCGTTTTTGAAAAGGCAAAAAACATTCAATATCAATTGATTAATAATCGTGTTGACTGGCATTAGCCAATCCAAGAGGCCAATTAAAAAAAATGGGTTGAAATGGCGTCGGCCATTTAATGAACAAAAATTGATAATTGGAAATAAAAGGAAAACAAAAAATTAACTGTTCATTTTATTAAATAAAATGAACTTTTTTTTTCCATTTTACAAAAAGATAACAAAAGATTAACCTGTTTTTATATATTTTTTTTAATTCGCTTCGCTTGCAAAATATTGGGTTCACCAGGAAATGTTTGCCGAAGCTAAAAACTACAAAAAGCGTAAGGTAATTTGTTTACAAACGATCGGATAGAACGCCATCCATCTATCTATCTATCTATCTATCTATCTCCATCTATCCATCTATCTATCTATCCATCCATCTCCATCTCTATCCATCTATCTATCTATCCATCTGTTGTCTGTGTCCGTTCATCCATCCATCTATCTCTCTATCCATCTCTCATCCATCTATCTATCCATCTCCATCTATCTATCCATCTATCTCTCTATCTATCCATCCATCCATCCATCCATCTATCTATCTATCTATCCCTCCATCTATCCATCCATCCATCTATCCATCTATCTATCTGTTGTCTGTGTCCGTCCATCCATCTATCATCTATCTATCTATCTATCTATCTATCTATCTATCTCCCATCCATCCATCCCCCATCTATCCATCTCTATCTATCCCCATCCATCCATCCATCTCCATCCATCCCCATCCATCCATCCATCCATCCCGTCCATCCATCCATCCATCTATCCATCCATCCATCCATCCCCATCCATCCATCCATCCATCCATCCATCCATCCATCCATCCATCCATCCCCATCCATCCATCCCCCCATCCATCTCCATCCATCCATCCATCCATCCATCCCCATCCATCTATCCATCCATCCATCCCATCTATCCATCCATCCATCCATCCATCCATCTATCCCATCCATCCATCCATCCATCTATCTCCATCCATCCATCCATCCATCCATTGTCCGTGTCCGTTCATCCATCCATCTATCTATCCATCTATCCTCTATGTATCTATCCATCCATCCATCCATCCATCCCCATCCATCCATCCATCCATCCATCCCCATCCATCCATCTCCATCCATCCATCCATCCATCTCTCTATCCATCTGTATCCATCCATCCATCCATCCCCATCCATCCATCCATCCATCCATCTATCCATCCATCTATCCCCATCCATCCATCTATCTATCTATCCATCTCTGTATCCATCCATCTATCTATCTCTCCATCTATCTATCTATCTATCTCTCTATCTATCTATCTCTCTATCTATCTCTCTATCTATCTATCTATCTATCTATCTCTCTGTCTATCTATCCTATCTCTCTCTCTATCTATCTATCTATCTATCTATCTATCTATCTCAGTTTGTTCATTATCTATTTGTCTGTTCATATCTATCTATCCCAGTCCGTTCTGTTCTATTCATATCTATCTATCTATCTATCTATCTATCTATCTATCTATCTATCTATCTATCTATCTATCTAAATATATATATATATATATATCACTCTGTTCATATCTATCTAAATCTATTCATATCTATCTATTTCATTCTGTTCATATCTATTTCTTTCTATTCATATCTATCTATCTATTATTATTATTATTGTTGTTGTTGTTGAATTTAGATTTTAATGCAGGTAAACGAGAGTTGACGTTTCTATCAACTCTTTATTGGAATTGTTACGTAATTTCCTACCGTTGTCACGTGGTGTCTGTTCCTACCTCAAATTTCTCGCCTATCTCTGACAGTCTTAGCAGCATTTTTTTGGCTGTTGTCTCCGGAAATAAATCGATGATTGAATGATATCATTGCAATATTAAAAGCCAGAAAAATACAGGTATTTGTGAAATGGCAATTCCAAAAACAAATTGGCGTTCATTTTCAGTAAAATGGCCTCGAAGTAATGAAAAGCCGGTCCACCAAATATAGGGGTAAAATACCCAAAAGAAGATGACTTGGAGACATCAAAAGAGCAAAAATCGGACGTAATATGAGTAAAATGTCACATTACTTTGAAATACTAAGATAGCTGCAAAATATGGACAACAATATCACTTTGATATCGAGGAAAAAGAAATGCCTATTTTATTGGTTGGTTTCGTGTCACATCAACACCTCTATGGGTTATTTAGTCCCAAAACCTAAATATTTTGTACCCAATTTTATAGCTCCAAATTCAGATATTTTCTACATATTTGTATACTTTCAAGAACATCAGATGATTTTATTATATAATTTGAAGATGATAAAATATATTGTTGGTAATTACTTTCCAATGTATTGCTGGCAATTTCTCTACCAAAATGTTTTGTTGGTAATTTATTTATAAAAATGTATTGATGGTAAATTCACTGTAAAATGTATTTTTATACATTTTCAATGTTGTACTAATTGCCATGTATTGTTGGTCATTTTACTATAAAAATGTACTGTTGGTCATTTTGCTATAAAAATGTATTGTTAGTCATTTTACTATAAAAATGTACTGTTGGTCATTTTGCTATAAAAATATATTGTTAGTCATTTTACTATAAAAATGTACTGTTGGTCATTTTGCTATAAAAATGTATTGTTAGTCATTTTACTATAAAAATGCATTGCTAATATTTTTACGATTGCTGGTAATGTCACTATAAAAACGTATTGGTAAATTTTTTTTATGAAACTGTATTTTTACTGTAAAATTGTATTTTTATACTTTTCTTGTCTGTTGATTTTTGTTTGGGTGTTTACTATTTGCCCATAGCTAGGATCCTAACAAGTGCTACTACTTCAGGTTGGGGGTGGGAACTGGGAATAAGAGCAACTGCAAAATCTCTAATCTTCCAATGAGATGTCTATTTGAGGTTTTCAATTATGAAAAGGAAACATAATATTTCAGATAATCAAAGGATGAGAGAATCTTTTCTTCTTTTATGTGCTGTGTTCATTCATGGCCCTCCACAACTTCCTAGCTTCTGCAGCTATTATATAACTGATGTGGACCCAAAGTTGGGACCACGGAAGGAAAACACGGAACACGGATTAGAGGTAAGAAAGATATATTAAACAAAAAGGTTACAAAGATAGTGTAAGTGTAGGCGGAGCTTACTATGTGCTAGTGTCCAATATTGGTAGCCGTACGCGGCTGATACTACGGTATTAGAATACTCTCTCTCTCTCTCTCCCTCTCTCTCTCTTTCCTCCTCTTCTCCCTGAGTGTTATATCGCATACTTTATATAGTCCTGGAAGAGTCCATGTTGTAGGTATGTTACGGTCTCACAACACCCCACTTCCAAGAGTTTTCTTCTTTTTTATTTCCTTTTGTAAAGGAAAAAAAAAACATAAAACTGTTAATACTTTTTTCTCTTGAGATTTACGTCGAGCGGTTGAGTAAATTTCCTTTTCCTTCCTGATCGTCGCACTTCAGGAGAGACTTGGGGTTTGTCGAGATCGAAGTGATCGAAAATTACATCGATCGGCTCTTCACAGCTATTTTGTAGTGATTCCTCCGATTCCTTCAAACGGCATTTTCTGAGCTGGTTCCAATGGCGTTTGTTTGTGTTTTTCGGTCCTTGGACAATATAGACCAGTTCGCCAATTCTTTGTTTTATGATGCCTACTTCCCAGAATGTTATGTTGTTTTTGTAAGCCTTGAAAAAGACTTTATCGCCAGGATTGAAATATTTCTTATGAGGCGATACGGTTTATTTTAACTTTGCTTGCCGTGAAATAAGTTTGTCGAAGACAGACTTGATTTTTCTTGCGAACATTGTTTCTGCAGGCGAGCTTCCCATAGGCGTATTCGGATTAGGGGTTATCCGATACACCTGCAGAAACTGTTGCAATGCTCTATCTGTCGGTGTACCTAGTGCCTTTTTTAAAGCTCTTTTTAGAGTGTCCACGAACCTTTCCACCTGGCCATTTGACCTAGGGTGGTACTGAGGCGTTGTAATGTGGTCCAACTGATATGACTTGCAGAAGTCTCTAAATTCACTTGATGTGAATTGAGTGCCATTATCTGTAACTACACAATCTACCACGCCAAAACGCGCGAATAGCTCGTGTAGAAATCCGATCGTGCAGTTTGTGGTTGGTCTTTTGCTTTGTAGGACCTCAGGCCATTTTGAGTGGCTATCCACAACAATGAGATAGTACATGTTGTCCATAGGCCCTGCAAAATCGACATGAATTCTTTGCCATAGATGGTCTGTGTTTGGCCATGGTTTTCACGTCGTGGTTGGAGCTTTTGCTGCAAGCGCGCATCCTTTGCATGATTCTATCATGTCTGCTATGTCCTTGTCAATGTTTGGCCAATAAACATAGCAGCGCGTGAGGCTTTTCGTACGGTTCTTCCCCGGATGTCCCATGTGAAAATCCCTGAGGATTTTTCTTTGTAGGCTGTTTGGAATCACTACGCGGTCATTGTATAGTAGGACATCATCGCAGAGGGAGAAAACTTCAGGCACATTGGGGTCTTTATTGCGAATTTTGCTTTTTATGGATTGAATGAATTCATCCTCTCAAGACTCCATTTTTATGTCGGCCAACGTAACTGGGAGCTCTCTTATGGTACTCGCGATCATGTTTTTGATTTCACAATTTGTTCTTAGAGTAGCAATGATGGAGACTTTAAAGACTTCTGTATTTTTTGGAATGAGTCGTGATAAACTGTCTGCATGGCAAATATTTTTTGATGTTAGGAACTCTATCTTGAAATTATAGTTTAAGAGAATCGTTCCCCAACGAAGTAGTCTATTTGCAGTATAGACTGGCAGACCTTTTTTAGAACCAAAAATTGTAATTAGAGGTTTATGGTCCGTCTGCAGTATGAACCGTCTACCATGTAGATATCTGTGAAACTTTGTCACAGCGAATATTATCCCTAGAACCTCTTTCTCTATTTGGGAATATTGTTTCTCAGCTGGAAGTAGAGATCTTGATGCGTGAGCCACAGCTTTTCGCGAACCATCTGGCAGTTTATGTAGAATGCAAGCACCAATGCCGTACGAGCTTGCATCACTTGCGACTATGATGACGAGACTAGGGCCCTCTCAAATTTTGCATGTTCTTAATGAACCCTTGGTAAAAGTTAGCTAGGCCGAGGAAGCTTTGTAACGCTTGAACGTTATCTGGGGCCGGCATGTTTCTGATCGCGTTGGCTCTTTCTGGATCCGGCCGACGACCGTCTTTATTTATGATGTGACCTAAGTATTTAATATCTGATAAGAAAAAGTCACACTTTGCCTCCTTAACATTAAATCCGTATTCTTGTATCTTTTCGAATACGTTTATTATATGGTTCCGGTGCTCTGTCGTAGTTTTACTAGTAACCAGTATATCATCCAAATAGGCTGTTGCGTAGTCAAGGTCGCCCAGCATGGCGTCCATGACCTGCTGGAAAATTGCAGGTGCAACCTTTACTCCAAAAGCCTGTCTGTTGCATTTGTACAACCCTCTATGGGTGTTTATGCAGAGCAATTTGGAACTTTCTTCTTCCATCTATCTGAAGGTATGCGTCCGAGAGATCGATTTTAGAAAAAAAATTTCCACCATTGAGTTTATTGAAAATTTCTTCAGGTCTTGGGAGAGGATAGTGGTGATCTTGCAATGCATCGTTTAACCCTGTGGAAAAATCTGCGCATACTCGTATTTGGTTGGACATTTTTACGTAGACCGTAGGTGCTGCCCACTCGCTGAAATCTGTTTTTGACAGAATACCTGCTTGTTCGAGTCTATCTAACTCTTTGTTGATTTGCTCTAGAGCAGCGAAAGGGACATTCTGTTTCTTTTTGAATACCGGTTGTGCACCGTCCTTCATCTTGAACTTAGCTTTCATTTTAGTACATTTCCCAAGGCCGCCAGAAAAAAACCTAGGGAAATTGTTGTATGAGTTTCTTTTTGAGATTTACCAAATTGGACGTTGTACTTTGTATCATGCGACAAAATGTACCCATTGGGCAATCCCAAAGATTTAATTTTTCTATCCAATCTGTTCCAAATTAGTTATCTGAAGTTTTCAATACTTAGGCTTTGAGCTTTTTGGTAAATCCATTTAGTGTTACTGTAAGCATTACCTCGCCTAAAATGTTAATCTTTTCGACAGTTACGGATTTAGCTGTTTTCTCTGTTTTTAATAAGGTCGGCTTGTTTAATTTTCGCTAAGTACGCCAGTTAATGATTGAAAAATCAGAACCCGAGTCAAACTGGAATTTAATGGAATTATTGAAAATATCTACAGTTACATATTTTTTTAAATTCCTATCGGCAATATTGTCAGATTGAGCTTGCCTAATTTTATTTTTGGGTTTTCTCGTTCTGTTGGCGTACCAGCACCGAGTTAAAGTATGCCCACTTTTATTGCAATTTTTGCAATATTTTTTGTTCTTAACTGGACAGAATTTCATCCAATGCCATTTACCACAATGGTAACATGGTCCAGGCGGTTTCTTTAACCTATTCGGGTTTTGGTTACTGTGGAATTTAGGACATGAGATTTGCCTTTTGTTTTTTTGAGGGGAATAGGAGGTAGACTTGCTTCTGATTTTATTAATCTGAGCCACACCTGATTCCTCGATAGTGTTTGAGTCACACTTTACAGATATTACTCTTTGACAGTCCTCTGCCAGTCAATCCTTGTTCGTTCTCAAGCTTGGTCAGTACCCGTCGTCTGACTTCGGCGTCTTCTGCTGATACTAGACCTTGTGCGAAAATTAAGCACTTGAAATCATCGGCAGTCAGTTCGGCTAGTTTAAAATCATTATAGAGCTTGTTTACCGATGCTGCAAATGTTAGAAAATCTTGCTGGTTGTCTTTGACTGTGTTCAGGCATTTCCAACGTTTGTGAAACAAGGTTGTGTTAGGCCCGAATAGTTCCGATAGGAGCTTAATAGTCTCTGAAAAATCGAAGTCAGTGGTTTTCTTGGGTAGTATGAAGTCTACGAACCTACTATGTTCTGTAGTTCCCAGTTTTCTCAATAGTAGACGTACCTTTTTTTTACTGGGCCATTGTTCACAGTCTACGTTGAAAATATCTTCGTAGCGCCTGTAAATCCTCGAACGTTTTGTCGTTCTCTGGTACGTATTCAAAGGTTTCAATTGAATTGTAGATTGTACTCTGGGAGAATATTATATCTTTTTCAGAGTTTGAGCCTTTTAATGCATTTACGAGTAATTCTTTAAGTTGTTTCTGTTGTAGTTCAGCATTCTGAAGCGTAATTCGTTGGAATTCCATTTGTTGTTTATGTAATTCCAAAAATAGTTGTTGTCTTTCTTCTGATTTTTGTTGTTGATCCAAATGTACTTTTAGCATTTGGACGATTACTTTTTGAAAATCTTCCATATTTAGACAAACAAAATGACAGTGATCTTTTGTTGCTTTGAAACCCGTGTACCAAGGGGAGGTACAAAAAAAAATCTTGATAGATTTTTTTTTTTTAACAAAAAAAAAAATATGGACAGACAATTAGTTAAACTAAACTAATTATGTGTTTAGCTTTTTTGAGATTCCGTGGTTCCGTTAATTTTAACGTAATTGTATAAATTTTCACCACACTTATGTATTTTTTATAGAGGTACAAAAAAAAGAGAAAACTCGCCTCAGTGAATTTGAGGGGAGAATATTTTTATGCACGAGATTCAACTCAGTTACATAAAAAATGTTTTAGGTAGTTTTTTTCGAAAACTTGAGTCGTAAGTAGTACTTCGGCTCTTGTGTTGTCAGTTTTTTTTTCTGTGTGTGGGTGTGTAAGAAATCGTTCTCGTTATATTATCTGGACTTTGTCACAAAGATTAGGGAAATAGAACAAGTACCTAGGAATTAGCGAAGGAGATGGCATACAACATCCGCAAATGAAGGAGAAAGGAGTACTACAGGCGTGTGCGCCTGGTACTAAATACCGAGCTGAACTCAAAAAGCAGAATATCAGTCATAAACACCTTGGCTGTCCCGGTGGTGCTTTAATGTCCTTAACTGGACCGTAGCTGACATTAAGCGAATGGACGCCAAAACAAGAAAGCTTCTCACTTGCTATCGCATACATCATCCCAAAGCTGATGTTGATCGTCTGTATGTGCCCAGATCCGAAGGAGGAAGAGGATTAGTTCAACTAGAACTGTCCTACAAAACTACAACAATTGGCCTCCAAAGATACTTGGAAACTACAGAAGACTGGATGATGATATGTGTCAAAGAACATGAAAGTAGTAAGTGTCTTTATTCCGTAATAGAGGAAACCAACAAGTTCAAAATGGAGTTTCAAGTGGGCGCAGAAATACAAGTAAGGCACAATACACCGGCTGAAGCTGCAAAATACTTAAAAATGAAAGCAAAGACAAATGCAACCGACCAGATACAGAAACAATGGCAAGATAAACCGCCTCACGGCCAATACTCTACCCGTACCAAACAAGCTGACGTAGACAAAACCCGTACTCATCAGTGGCTTCGTAGTGTAGGCTTAAAAGCTGACACGGAAGGTTTTATCCTTGCTGCACATTATCAGTGCTTGTTAACTAGAAAATATCCAGCACACATACTAAAATATTGTGTTAGCCCAAAATGCAGAAACAACCGATCATCTTTTATCAGGTTGCTCAGTATTGGCATCCACTGAATATAAAACCCGACAGAGTGGACCAATATCTGCACTGGAAAATCTGCAACTTCTACGGGAAGGGAACCCGGTGACGGGGATAGGACCTGTTACAATTCACAAAAACAGAACAATCAAAGGTAACCGCCCAGACATTGTTATTAGAGACCACAAACAAATTATTGATACGGCAGTGCCTGCAGATTGCAATGTATCTTTGAAGATCTTCAAAAAGCTATCAAAATACAAGGACCTTGAAATCGAAATCTCAAAAATGTGGCACATGGGAACATCAACAATCCCCGTTGTAGTTGGAGCCCTCGGATTGTTTGGAAAAGATTCCACTAGACTACTTGAAAGGAAATTTGTTCTCACGAGTACAGCCCACACCTTACGAAGGGCTTTGTCTATGTAAGATATGTTTTTTTTGTTTTGTTTTTTGTCAGTGGAAACTATCATGATGCCATCTCTAACCTTAGGTCCCTGGGCGGGACCGAAAAGAAATGTGTACACACTAGAAATCAAAGGCAATAATAATAATAATAATAATAATAATGACATAATGATATGAAATGTTTCTTTGGTATTTCGTAATAATAAAAGCTTCATAAAATATGAAGAAAAAACATTTCTATTTGAAACAAGTAAATTATAAAAGGAAAGTATAAAAGTCTTTTGAGACTTCGAAATATTAAAAGGATGATGGAATAAAAAAGAATTGGTCTATTTGAGACCTCAAAAGGGTGATAAAATATGAAGAAAAGTTTGTCTTCTTTTCCGTGTAATAATAAACGAATTATTATTATTATTATTAAAGGGTCATTTAAATATTAAATATGAAGAAAAAGAAAGGTTTTTTGATATTTTTATAATAATTAGTTATATAATATTAGAAAAACGAAATGTCTTTGAGATTTCTCAAAAATGAAAGGGAAAATCTTACGCAGAAAAAAAAGGACGTCTCATTGTTTCTCTTAAAATAATGAAAGGATGATTCTAATTGAAAGAGGAAATGCTACTTTGAAATTTCGAAGTAAAAGACGATTTTAATCTGAAAAAATGTCTTCTGTCGTAATACATAAGAGAAGAGTAATGTCACCTTCAGATCTTAAAGTAATGATGCGGCGAAAAAACTTAAGCTTATGCCACCTTTTATATCAGAAGCTGTTCAGCATAAAAGATATCTTTTATGATAATGCATCGGTTGCCCTGGGGACAATCAGCAGTGCAATTTTACGACGCTATCGTCGAAATTCTAACCACGGCTTTAGCGCTGGCTGTCAGATCAAAAGGCCAACCACCTACAGTTGAGTTCAGCTATTGAACTTTGCTGTCTGTAAATTTGGGGCAGCAGAGAGACAGATAGCGTTAGAAGATTCAGACTGGACATTATTGATTGGTATTGGGGTCAACTGGCCATTCGGAGAACTGATAGAACCAGACTTTTCTTTTTGGTTCTTGCTTATCCACAGGATATGCTGTAGAGACAAGATACGTGGTCCGTTTCTCTTCTGGTTGACATCTTAGTTCTAAAAGGACCACGCATTTAAAACAACACACTATACGACTACCCTAAACTGGTAACTTTAACAAACCAACAAGAAATCTCTTAACAATGTCATTCTCTTAAAAGCTTCAATAAGATTTTAAACACACCGTAATAACGAATAAGGGCACATTTATAAACACTTTTTTTATCTCTTTTTATAGTCTTCCTGGTTAGTTTTATGTTATACCGTACCTATGGACTGTAATGGGTATGTCCCAATAGATATATATAAATACAATAGAATATACTGTATCTAGGTGTCATTTGAAGTCAGTGTGGAGTCCACTTGCGATTAACTTCTAGCAGTTGATTACCTACTACACGCCGAGGGCACCTTGGCGTGGTGTAATGGTTAGCAAGTTTGTCTCGCTAAAACTAGTTACAAATAAATAGTGAGTTCGATCCTCACTGGGTGCCCCATGCTTTCTGCCTTGTGCTAAATCTAAGCTACGCTTGAAAAATCGCTACTACACGCCGCTGGCGAATCTTGTATGCTGTTCCTGTTATAAATATTATCGTTCCATTTCCAACCTTCGTTTTTCTTATTCAGTTACCTTTTCCAAGGTTACAGCATTTTGCTAAGACAAAAAAAAAATGTTGTTATCAAATACGCAAGTACGTCTCTCATATAAATATCGAAATCTCCCAGGAAATATGACTTTAATAAACGAGCGAACCTGGAAATTATCACTGAACCACAGGGAAGAAATAGCAAATAAAGAAGCAATGAAACAACCACTAATCCGCACAATTATTTCGTCGCAGTTTTGTCAATACAAACATCTTTATTGAAAAACAATGAAGAATATATTTGTTTTTTTTCTACAAGATGACGTTTTAGTTTTAAGCGAAAGCACTAAATCAAAAAGTATTTTTGTAAACAACAGAATGTCATTTAAAATATAAGGCATCGAACAAAAGGTCAGCAATGTTTAGAATTTCTTTATTAAAAGAAAAAAATATCTTAATCCATTTATTCTGTCACAATTCAAGGATACAAATATGTTACGTTGATTTCAAAATCTGGGCGTGGTTCAAAATGGTAATTTGGGGTAACAACTGATAGAGCTTTGCTTGATGCTATATCAAATGTCAGATATCTCTGCAAATTTGACAGAGTTTGGCGGTTAAAAAAGCTAAAAGTGAACTTTACAAAGCTTTAGTCTTGCGTGGGATGCCCGGTAGGAATCGAAACTGGTTACCAGATCAATTTGCTAACTATCGCTTCACTGGATGCTTGAGTGATCTCTTTTAAACCTTATGTTTCCTCAAATCAATCACAATCTATCGACCATATTATCGATGATAATCTATCAGGTGGCGTTCATTGTTCGGTTTATTGATTAACGTACGGCGATATTTACAAAGCCTAGGTAAGTACAGTCCAAAGCTTAGAGGAAATGGGCCTGAAAAGATTTTTATTTACATTCTAACTAATATCCTCATCTTTGTTGTTGTTATCACAACGTTTCGGCCATTGCTTTCTCTGGTCTTCTTCAGGTGTCTTTCGATTCGGCTAACCTGAAGAGAATTTAAAATTGAGCCCTTTATTTCATATACAAAGACAGTGTTACGTCAATTTTCCTCATGGCAACCTACATATTATGAAAATCAGCCATCAAAATCATCTTTTTACGGTACAATGGGATTACATAGTAAAGAGAAACTATATCAGTCCTTAAATAATCTGCGTCTTTATTTCACTGTATAGTGAGAATTTGATGTCACTCGTCCGTTCTATTTCAAGTTAATAATCCAACAAATATTTAGACCGGTAGACTAAACGAAATTAAATCTACTGTTTAAAAAATAAACAGAGCGTCTACTCAAATACGAGTATCCACTAAAAATAAAACATTTAAAATGATAATTTACATATATATTTACAGAGGAAGACCATCTCTTCAACGCTGAGCTGAGCATGGGCCCGAAAATGACTGCAAGCCACAATCGCTCCTGCATACCTTCTTATATATGTGACTTCAAAAAATGGCTTTGGAGTGACTTTCTCTTCGTGTATTCTCATATGCTCTTTCAGTAACTTTGTAACATCGAATGGTCAACCCTCAAAGTGATTGCAACCATCAAAAATTAGCTTTCTCCAACCAAACCTATTCTTTGAACTTTTTCCCAGACTTTGGCACTAATTTCAAGAATTTCCCATATCTTTGACAGCATTCTTGAAACGTTCACCACCTCGAGGCATATATATATATATATATATATATATATAACTCGAGATTCATTTCTGTAGTTCACTGCCAACAGCAAGCAGAAATATTTCTCCTCCAGATGATGGCCATTTCGGTCGAAACTAGTCGAGAAATCTAAATGGAATAATAATAATAAAAAAACGAAAGAATATGTTTCATGCATGACGCATGTTTCGAGTGCAGAGTTCAAAATGACTGTTTTACGGTTTGAATCAGAATATATCTGGCTATCACGACGCTTATATATATATATATATATAAAAGAAATATGTTGTAGTGGTTCCAACGAGAGAAAAGTATGTATATTAAAAAGAAGGGTGGTGCCGCAAACGTTTTTGGTTGTAATGTGGATTTATTGAGAAAAAATATTATACTTTGTTTTACATAATTTCACGACACGTGTTTCTGGTCTCGCAACCGTCTTCAGGTGAAAGTGGAGATTTCTACATATTATTAAAAATAATTAATTTTTCTTCATGTTCAATGTGGAATATTCTCGATATGAGACATTCTGTTTGTGTGTTGGCAATCCGAATTTTCTTTCTAGAATTGTCAATGAAGAGTTCTGCGCGAAGGGTCATAAAACAATTAAGGTTTGTCCAGCGAGTAGTTATCGAAATTTAATTTTTAATGTTTTAGTGACCTCTGTGCTCTTGGATCTGTTTCTATTTTGGTGTGTTCCTGTCAGCATGCGTGTATATATGCGTGCGTATATTTCCTTACTACGGGGAATTCGTAAACTTATTTGTACTTATACACGCATACACACACATACGCACATACACACTATCCCACCACAAGTAGTCAGTACACACACACATATACACACATATTTCCCAAGCTACATGGAACCAGTACACACACACACACACACACACACGCACACGCGCACACACACACACACACACATACACGTTTTTAAGTTGTCAACATCCGCATATACATACATAAATGTATGTATGTGTACATACACATATATATATCTCCTCGTGTCTCCCCGTATATGAGTGTGCGTCCATGCATGTGAGCGATTTGATCATTGTATTTGGTCACCCTGTGTGCATGTTTTTTTTTTTTTTTTTTTTGTGGGGAGGGGTTACGATCTATTCAGTTCAGGTTTGAATTTGTCTATAATGTTTTTTTCCTGTATTTGTAGATACGAGTAATTGTCTGTTTGATATATCGGCATGATATTAAACTTACCTGGTTACATTTGAAAATGTGTTGTGATACAAAAAGTTTTCTGTTGTCTGTCAATTTTATATTGCTTTTGTGTAGGGAGACCCTGTTGTTCAGTTGTTGGCTGATGCCTATATATGACTTCTTACTTTTTGTGCATTTAAGTGCATAAATTACATTTTTGGAGTTGCAGTTTATATATATATATATATATATATATATATATATATATATTAGAGAGAGAGAGAGAGAGAGAGAGCTAGATAGATTTGCTCTGTTTCATGACATTGAGCACTGTTGCAATTTTATTGACATCTATCTATCTATCTATCTATATATATATATATATATATATATATATATATATATGGGAAGAAGTATGAAAAAGTGTAAAAAGTTTTCGCGTGAGGCGTTTTGTCCTTTTGTTCTTAATATATATATAAAAATTATAGGAGAAATGAAAAATGTTACCTCGTTAATAATTTGTAACGCAGTACGTGCGCGCACACACACACACAGACATATATATATATATATATATATATATATATATATATATATATTGAAAATCATGTCAAAAATCAGAATTATGGAAATTTAATGAAACTTTAAGGACTTATACACAGATGAGTGAAATAAGTTTTTAAATGTTTATATTTTTAGACAATATGGATAAAGAAATATCTAATCCTTTAAATACTCATTTAATTTTTTTGAAATTTCGAGTAATTAAATTTTTAAGGCTTAATGTTTATATTAGTTATAAGCAGAAGTCCTTGGCTAATTTAAATCATCAATTTTTTATTTTTTGTAAGACAGCACCCCAGTTACCGAAAATTTACTCTTAATCGTAAAATAAAAAATTCAATAAAACTAATACATTGTTTAATTAGAAAAACTTTTAATTACTTTTATTAATAAAATAAATTATGGACACTATTGTCTTAAGAAAAAATCTATGAATAATTAATTTTTACAAGAATTGTTTCCATTTTTTTATTTTAATTCGAATAATTTATAAACTTTTAAATTTTAGTGGTTAGCTGATATTGTTATTAAGATAAAGCTATATTTGCTAGTCATAAATGGAAAATCATACTACAATGTAGCGATCCCCAGTATTTTAGTAAGAATTTGTGTGTGAGTGCCTGGGAGTTTAAACGCGCAGATTTTTGTAAATATGGATGTCCATACACGACATAATCTGAAAATAAGAGCGATAACTTTAGTAAATTTAAAGCCAAAGTACCTAAAATTCAATAAAACATTAGAAACATTAAATTAAAACGATTATATAAAAAAGCACTCATGTTATATTCATGAAGTAATTTTTACAGATATGTCCCCCATAGAAAACATTCATTAAGATAGTTGTCAACGCCTCATAGAAACACCTACTGCGATATTTTAACTAAAAGTAAGTAATATTTGCTTCGAGTCAAATTAATTAGATTTTAAATCAGTTAATTTCTCTAACATACAGTTTCAGAAAATATATTTTACTTTTGAAAGATTTTTTAATAAATGCAATTGCGTTGTGCTGATAGAATTTTCAAAAAACAAACTCATTCCAATCAAGCTAAAATTCATTTTTATATGCAGAAAAGTATTTTGCTTATTAGAAATGTTAACTTTAATCTATTAGCTTTGTATTAAAACTAAAATAAAAGCTTCAAGAAAGTTTTTTTTTCATTTTTAAAAATGTGTGCCTGCGCGCACGTATGTGTGTGTGTGCGTGT
>CAHIKZ030001380.1:1042500-1080000 GCA_903632075.3 Acanthosepion pharaonis | reverse complement strand
ATATATATATATATATATATATATATAAGTACATTTATAACTGTCTAAATTACAACTTCGGTCATTTCTGATCAACTATTTGTAGACATTGCTTTTCTCGTAATGTATTTGATGTTTTTTTGAGATCAATGAAAGAATTCACTGATCGATTTTACCGATACCTACATCCAACTCTGTGATCAGTTATCGACCTTGTTGTTATTTGTTCACTTATTTTGAATGGCCAAATGAAAACGGCGTGTCCATAAGAACAAGATGTAATCTTAAAGGAAATCTTCATCAACCATCAGATTGTTTCTATAAATAAATCAGTAATCAAATCAGACACTCACCCTCATCGCCTGTGTGCTGGGCGGGGGTGGGTACTGGATGAATTCAGATCAAAGCGGAAGCGCAACCCTTGAAGTCTTGGCTTTTCTTTCAAGTGGTCGCTTTATGATTTTCGTTATTAAGATCACTCGAAAAAAAAACCCTGAAATTCCCCGAGAATTCTTTCCGAATTTGGGTGTAACGCCCGTTTTTTATATATAGAAATTCCTGAGAAATTGGCGCTATACAATCTTGATTTTATATGAGTTCGCTTCAGTTAATGGCTTAATAAATTAAATAGGAATAGGAGTAAATGAATTACTTTTTCATTTTATTGAGATATTTAGAATTATCCTAGGAGAGGAAAAGTGGGCTAGTGAGGCTCGTTGCAACTGTGTCCATCGACGAAACGTTCAATATATCTATGCGATCACTAACTTGATCCTAATAAGCGAACAAATTTAACTTTTGATGTTAACTTTGTTTAAATAATTCTTGTCCAATGCCAAATGGGAGGAAAATAGAATAAAGATTGTATTCTGTCAACTTACAAAGTGAAAAGGACAATTTGTTTTAAAATTCAACTTTAGAAATGTTAATTTTTATTTGTGAATTAATGCTGACAATAATTGCGCCATCCTCGACCACTGAACAATTTCCGGATGATTAAAATTATAAAAACACCTGTTGTACAATATTTGTCTTTTGAGTTTCAATTATTTCGAGTTCAAATTGATTTTTATTTCAGATTCCAATTTTGCAAATAAATCAACTTCATCAATCAACAAAATCATTTTGCCAAATAAAACAATCTGTAACCGAGCAGTGATTGATGTTTATGTGTTGAAAGTTTTTTTTCTATGAGATCGATCCTCCATTTGTGTCATCAATAATTTGTATTGAATGATATTTTAGGATTGTGTAAAATTCCTTACCGATTTCTTTTATGGGAACCCAACTGAATGCACAATGGAAAACCTATTTGAATAATTAGAAACTTATGGATAAACCTAAAGTTAATCAATAAATTTTTCATTGAATCAAATCAATTCTGACTTGGGACCCATCAATGTGGTGTAATGGTTAACAAGCTTGTTCTCGCTAGAACAATTACGACTGAGTATTGAGTTAGATTCTCACTGAGTGTCCAATATTTTCGGCCTTTTGATTTGTCTTTCAAGGATTGTATGATTTTAAGAATCCACAAAATATGTCTGAGTGGTCCTTGTCTGAATTTCAGAAATCAGATTTTCTTACTATTATATATTGATTCATTTTGTCCTTTCTTTCTCCATCTTGTTAGAAGGTTCCTGAATGTGGCAGATACCCGAAGACGGTCGGAGAATATAAAGTCTGAAACAACAAAGATGAGAAAATACTTCAAATAATATCTGAGTTATATTCATATTTTGGGGTTGTCTCTGTTGAAAGGCATACGTATTCTCACTCTCTCTATCTCTCTCTCTCTCTCACTCACTATCTCTTTCTATCTCTCTATCTCTCTATCTAGCTATCTCTCTCAACTCTATCTCTCTCTCACTCTCTCTCACACTCTATCTCTCTCTCCCTCTCTCTCACACTCTATCTCTCTCTCACTCTCTCTCTCTATCTCTCTCTATCTCTCTCACTCTCACTCTGCCTCTCTCTCACTCACTATCTCTCTCTATCTATCTATCTATCTATCTATCTATCTCACTCTATCTCTCTCTCGCTCTCTCTCACACTCTCTATCTCTCTCTCTATCTCTATCTCTATCTATCTCTCTCTATCTCTCTCTCACTCACTCTTTTTCTCACTCTCTCTCACTCTCTATCTCTCTGCCTCTCACTTCCTGCCATGTAAATTAAATACTTGGGCGTCCACAACTCTCCACAGCCTCCCGATTTTTGTTGATTTCTGCAATATCTGCGTCTTTATAGTCCTACTTTGTTTCCCCATCCAGGTTCACAAACTTGTCAAACAAGTTTCTTACCTTTTTTTATTATTTTAATAAAGGAAACCAATCGATAAGCGATGCTCGCTGTCTTATGGGCCATTGTTAGTGGGCCTGTTTGTCACCTGGTTGACCGGTATAGCCTTATCCGACCTGAGGCTCCTCAATGAATGGTAATGTTACTGTATCGGCCTACACAATTAAAATCAAGAATGAGCAGAAAAGCCTGAAAACCCAAAGTCTATCTTCCATAGAAATATTGACTTATGCTCCCCTTTTGTTTTTGTTTGATATTTTCTTAGCTTAGATTCGTCTGGCACAAGGTCGAGAAAATAGAGGTTAAAAAGACTTGTAACAGTGTACGTGCAAAATAGTGAAGAATATGTTAAGGATTAGAGAAAAAATGTATCCCGAGAAAAAAATAAGAATCACTTGGCGGTCACAAGTCTCGCATACAAATGGAAAAGAAAAATGAAATGTCTTGTCGGGTGCTTTTTCAATGGCCCGTGGATTGGCCAATCAGTAACTAGCGAGAAGGTGATATTTTTGAGTTTAAAAACGAAGTTATCCCTTCGATTTCTCCAACACTACAATTGACGTTCTCTTACTTCTTACATCCTCCTGCTCACTGACATGTAGTCGGCAACATTTCCTTACTGAGAACAATAAAAATGGACAATACCCACTATATGTGTTGTGCTTTGTGCTTTCTCCTGCTGAAAAGCCAGCCGGTTTTACATTCAGTGAGAAACAGACAGTACGACTTTAATGTCTTGGCCTGAAGAGAGATATGGAGACTAACGTAGCGACACAACCGAGACGTTTTACTATGGAATAACAACCGTAATCGCCAAACACCAATTCAAGACACATACGTTATAATACTGTCCCAGACTGCGTTGCAACAGTCTGATAACTGGAGAAGTTTTACTCGAAAATCAGTATTCAAAATTCTGGGTTTTGTTTAGCCAGTGGCAGTTGGCTTTATCTAAATATTTACTAAACTTAGATTAGTTTAGTCTGACATTCTGTATACTATTCAGGCAATAGTAAAATTATCTAATGATACATAAACTTACTAGATCAGCAAATACCAATCAGCTTATTAAATAATCACACTACTGCCTAAGGGTGACAAGGAGTTTTGGAATGTCTTGATTGTGAATTTGGTATATTATGGTCTTTTTTAATTGTATCCTGATGGAAAATTTGGTTTACGATTATCTGCCGTTGTAAAAACATTGATATAGAAATGGTGAATGTGCTAATCTCACAAACCATTGACAGTGCATTTGCTCGCTAAGTATGAGTTTGTGTTAGAATTGGCGATGGCTTTCAAACCTAAGTTTCAACAACCATTTCTCATTTAATAACAATAAAACTGTTATGGAGATTGCTAGCATCTAGATCTGTCAAATGAAGATGGCTGGCATACGAATATGTCCAACAGAATCGAATTGAAAGTTGTAGAAGTCTCTAGAATGTTCTAATCGCACTGAAATTCAGGTGGAGTGATTTCGAGGACTTTTGTCTTTGTCCAGTCCAGTTATATACTATCGGAGAGACAGTTAATTAACCTATTTGGATTATCGCTGTGCTTTCTCTACGAGTGAACAAGAGAAACACGACAAAAACTGATTTAACTGAGTATCTCCAGCGCTGAACTGATTTTTCCCTTGTGTGTTATTTAATAATATCTTTAAAAATATCCACATATTTCCCGTGTATGAAAAGCAAACATTCTTTCTCGTTATGGGTGCAAACAATCATTATTCAATACATCTGATATCTTACAAAAAAATCTAAATTAATGTTGATAACCTTGGAATTCTTGTATCAAATTCTATTTGCCTAAATTTTTCGCTTCCAGCTCAGAACGTTGTTCTAAGTATAACCAAGCCAGCTTGTTTGCCACAAAACCCTGGAGCAGTAGGAGTCAAAATTAGCGAAGAAAAAAAAAAACGATTTTGGCTCGCGTCTCTTAAGCAGAAAGGCGGGAAATCTTGAATCAAACGTGTTCGAATACATCGCTTCATAAGCAAAGTAAAGCTAAATTATGTATTTAATTAAAAACATATTTATCTAAAGGATTCAAAGTTAATATTTATTTGGAGGCGTGTTTAAATTAACCGTGAGAACCCTGAAAAAAATTCGGCTAAAATTTTTACCAATTTAAATAAATTACTGTATTAGCCATTTTTTTTTTTTTTACAAATATCTGCTTTGCATTTAAACATTTAAACTCTTGACATTTTAACTTCTGTTTGTTTTTGTTTTTGTTTTTTTTTTTTTGTTTTTTTAAGCATTATCAATTTGGGTTAAGATGTTATTATTGGTGTTGACAATCATCTCCTAACCTCAACGGGCACGGCGACGTGCTGTAATGGTTATCAAGCTTACCTTTTTAGATCAATTACACCAGATCTCACAGCATCAGATCTTTTTCTGTGGGGCCATTTGAAATCAATTGTTTATGAGAGGTACCCAACAAATATTGGGAAACTTAAAAAAAGAATGAAATATGAATGCAGTCAAATGACAGGAAACTCTCCGAAATGTTAATAAATTGTTCAGGCACACAATTGAAATGTGTTTTGAAAAAGATGGATGACATTTTGAACAGCACATCTAACAATTAAAAAAGTAGTAAATACAATTTTCATGTGTAATTATACTTTTAATAAATTATCTTTATGGTGTCCGCATTTTGTTTCTCAAGTTGCTGTGCTGTGTGGATTTCTGAGGCAGAATTATTTTATTTCTTCCTCTCTCTCTCTCTCTCTCTCTCTCTCTCTTTCTCTCTCTCTCTCTTTCTCTTTCTCTCTCTCTCTCTTTCCCGCTCTCTCTCTCTCTTTCTCTTTCTCTCTTTCTCTCTCTCTCTTTCTCTTTCTCTTTCTCTCTCTCTCTCTTCTTTCCCCGTAGGTCTTGGGAGAGCAATCGCTTAGGCGTTTCCCTCCACACAGCCTTGCCGTATTTTACAACAACTCTCTAACCTTGGTTGGCAACTTGTCTAGGAGTCAGTTTACTCAATGAAGTGCATGTTCACATAACGTAGCTGATATTGCGGAAAATGGGGTCAGCTTACCGAATTCAAATACCGACCCCGCACAAGTACACTTGGAAATAGTATGAATCCATCTCTTCTCTCTTCCCCTCACATATGGGATAAAAAGTAGGCCAGAGCGTCCAGTCTGGCCTTGGTTGGAAATCTGTCTAGGCAAAGGAGAATTCTGAATTCAAAATCGTTTGGGAAAGCCGTTAACAATTCCGTAAAAAACTACTTGCAACCCCTAGTGTGGTTATTCTGTGGTCTTATATTCAATTGGATACTTAATAGGGCATTTAACAGAACCTCCATAGAAAACATCGGTACTTGCTTCTTTAAAATGACAGTCTAGATTGATGATGCACAATCGATAATTTTGTGTCTCATTCATGTTTTAAACGTTTTTTTGTTTTGTTTTGTTTTGTTTTCTGAAAAGTAGCATTTATTTATTATCCTCGTTCAAGAAAAGTAAGCGAGAAAATATAGAGAAACTTATATACTGAAAAAAAAAGGTTTGAACAAAGTAACTATAAACAATTTTTTTCTATCGTCTGCCAGCCGCAATGATGGAGAAAGCATTACCTCGTACCATGGCCAGTGAGACACACTGCAAGAGCCACTCCGTTTCACTAGGCGATCCTTTAATCGAGACGCCATCGCGCCAATCCTCCGAAGGAACGCCATCGAACGAGGGCCAATAACCCCTGAAGTCTTCACTGCCACAGGAGTAAAAACAAAATCTATCAGCAAGAGAAGAATATTTAACTATTTTTTTTTCTCTGCGTCCCGGGCGACGGACCCCGGCTCAACCGCGGACCTGATCAAATTACCGTCCGAAAATGTATCCGCACAGGTCGCATCCCAAGTCAACGACTTCCCCATTTTAAAAGGGAAAATGATAATGCCATCCGGTCGCTTTCCATCCCCAAGGCCGAGGCTTACGGGTTTTAAACTAATCATTGTTTCATTAAGCGATGTCAAAAAACATTTTCTAGCACACACATTGACGTCTCTTTTATTTGTCTGCTATTCCCAGACGCGGAAGCAAAGTTTCTTCCGTTATAGGCCGTAACAACATAACCATTATTTACTGCATAAGTCCCGGGAGCCACTCGTGTTGTAACGATGCTAATGACAATATAAGCTATTTCCAAATGAAAAAAAAGCTTCTACTACTGTAGATTTAAATTTATAAAATATTTTTGTCACATCAATGATCAAAAATGGCTTCGACTGACTAAACCGTGTAGGCCTCAGCGAGAAATATTCTTCATCGAAACTCATGGGCTGGCACTACACAATCACAAAGATCTGTAAAAAAATAGCAGAAACCACGTCACGTGAAGACTACCGAAAACAGCAACAACTAAAATGGATAACACATATAACTCGAAGAGATAATAATGACATAATGAAGATGTTGATATTCCACACTAATTCAAACAAAAGGTGAGGAAGGAAACCGTCATCAATACTGGAAAAAGCGATAACAGCTACTGGACATGAAAAAACTATTTTCCTGAAAAATTCATTTGAAAGAAAGATTTTATATTATTTCAGTATTTGCTGCTCGGTCAATGAATGCCAACAGTTTCTTTATAGGGAAACAGCTAATATTACCATTACCACTATGGGTTGGTTGATTTTGTTTAGCGGAATAAACACATCTATGGGTCATTTAATCTAAATATTTTGTAAGCAATTGTATCGCTTCAACTACAGACAAAATATACTGTTGTTCATTTTACTATAAAATATACTGCCGGTCATTTGGCTTTAAATAGCTATTGTTGGTCATTTTGCTATAAAACGTACTGCGCGTCATTTGGTTTTAAATAGCTATTGTTGGTCATTTTAGTATAAAATATACTGCTGGTCATTTGGCTTAAAATAGGTATTGTTAGTCATTTTACTATAAAATGTACTGCCGATCGTTTGGCTTTAAATAGCTATTGTTGGCCATTTTCCTATAAAATGTACTGCTGGTGTTTTAGCATTAAATACCTATTATTGGTCATTTTACTATAAAACGTACTGCTGGTCATTTGGCTTTAAATAGCTATTGTTGTTCATTTTACTATAAATACTACTGCTGGTCATTTGGCTTTAAATAGCTATTTTTGGTCATTTTTATATAAAATGTACTGCTGGTCATTTGGCTTTAAATAGCATTTGTTGGTCATTTTACTATAAAATGTACTGCCGGTCATTTGGCTTTAAATAGCTATTATTGGTCATTTTACTATAAAATTTACTGTAGGTCATTTGGCTTTAAATAGGTATTGTTGGTCATTTTAATATAAAATGGACTGCCGGTCATTTGATTTTAAATAGCTATTGTTAGTCATTTTACTATAAAATGTACTGCTGGTGTTTTAGCATTAAATAATTATTATTGGTCATTTTACTATAAAATGTACTGCCGGTCATTTGGCTTTAAATAGCTATTGTTGGTTATTTTACTATGAAATGTACTGCCGGTCATTTGGCTTTAAATAGCTATTGTTGGTAATTTAACTATAAATACTACAGCTGGTCATTTGGTTTTAAATAGCTATTTTTGGTCATTTTTATATAAAATGTACTGCTGGTCATTTGGCTTTAAATAGCATTTGTTGGTCATTTTACTATAAAATGTACTGCCGGTCATTTGGCTTTAAATAGCTATTATTGGTCATTTTACTATAAAATTTACTGTAGGTCATTTGGCTTTAAATAGGTATTGTTGGTCATTTTAATATAAAATGGACTGCCGGTCATTTGATTTTAAATAGCTATTGTTAGTCATTTTACTATAAAATGTACTGCTGGTGTTTTAGCATTAAATAATTATTATTGGTCATTTTACTATAAAATGTACTGCCGGTCATTTGGCTTTAAATAGCTATTGTTGGTTATTTTACTATGAAATGTACTGCCGGTCATTTGGCTTTAAATAGCTATTGTTGGTAATTTTACTATAAATACTACAGCTGGTCATTTGGCTTTAAATAGCTATTGTTGGCCATTTTACTATAAAATGTACTGCCGGTCATTTGGCTTTAAATAGCAATTGTTGGTCATTTTACAATAAAATGTACTGCCGGTCATTTGGATTTAAATAGCTTTTGTTGGTCATTTTACTATAAAATGTACTGCCGGTCATTTGGCTTTAAATAGCTATTGTTAGTCATTTTACTATAAAATGTACTGCCGGTCATTTGGCGCTAAATAGCTATTGTTGGCCATTTTACTATAAAATGTACTGCCGGTCATTTGGCTTTAAAAAGCAATTGTTGGTCATTTTACAATAAAATGTACTGCCGGTCATTTGGATTTAAATAGCTTTTGTTGGTCATTTTACTATAAAATGTACTGCCGGTCATTTGGCTTTAAATAGCTATTGTTAGTCATTTTACTATAAAATGTACTGCTGGTCATTTGGCGTTAAATAGCTATTGTTGGTCATTTGACTATAAAATGTACTACCGGTCATTTGGCTTTAAATAGCTATTGTTGGTCATTTTACTATAAAATGTACTGCTGGTGTTTTAGCATTAAATAATTATTATTGGTCATTTTACTATAAAATGTACTGCCGGTCATTTGGCTTTAAATAGCTATTGTTGTTTATTTTACTATGAAATGTACTGCCGGTCATTTGGCTTTAAATAGCTATTGTTGGTAATTTTACTATAAATACTACAGCTGGTCATTTGGCTTTAAATAGCTATTGTTGGCCATTTTACTATAAAATGTACTGCCGGTCATTTGGCTTTAAATAGCAATTGTTGGTCATTTTACAATAAAATGTACTGCCGGTCATTTGGATTTAAATAGCTTTTGTTGGTCATTTTACTATAAAATGTACTGCCGGTCATTTGGCTTTAAATAGCTATTGTTAGTCATTTTACTATAAAATGTACTGCCGGTCATTTTAGCGCTAAATAGCTATTGTTGGCCATTTTACTATAAAATGTACTGCCGGTCATTTGGCTTTAAAAAGCAATTGTTGGTCATTTTACAATAAAATGTACTGCCGGTCATTTGGATTTAAATAGCTTTTTTGTTGGTCATTTTACTATAAAATGTACTGCCGGTCATTTGGATTTAAATAGCTATTGTTAGTCATTTTACTATAAAATGTACTGCTGGTCATTTGGCGTTAAATAGCTATTGTTGGTCATTTGACTATAAAATGTACTGCCGGTCATTTGGCTTTAAATAGCTATTGTTGGTCATTTTACTATAAAATGTACTGCCGGTCATTTGGCTTTAAATAGCTATTGTTAGTCATTTTACTATAAAATGTACTGCTGGTGTTTTAGCTTAAATAACTATTATTGGACATTTTACTATAAAATGTACAGCCGGTCATTTGGCTTTAAGTAGCTATTGTTGGTCATTTTACTATAAAATGTACTGCCGGTCATTTGGGTTTAAATAGCTATTGTTTGTCATTTTACTATAAAATGTACTGCCGGTCATTTGGCTTTAAATAGCTATTGTTGGTCATTTTACTATAAAGTGTGCTGCCGGTCATTTGGATTTAAATAGCTTTGTTGGTCATCTTGCTATAAAATGTACTGCTGGTATTTGAGCTTTAAATAGCTATTGTTGGTCATTTTACTATAAAATGTACTGCCGGTCATTTGGGTTTAAACAGCTATTGTTGGTCATTTTGCTATAAAATGTACTGCCGGTCATTTGGCTTTAAATAGCTATTGTTGGTCATTTTGCTATAAAATGTACTGCCGATCATTTGGCTTTAAATAGCTATTGTTGGTCATTTTACTATAAAATGTACTGCCGGTCATTTGGATTTAAATAGCTATTGTTGGTCATCTTGCTATAAAATGAACTGCTGGTATTTGAGCTTTAAATAGCTATTGTTGGTCATTTTACTATAAAATGTACTGCCGGTCATTTGGGTTTAAACAGCTATTGTTGGTCATTTTGCTATAAAATGTACTGCCGGTCATTTGGCTTCAAATAGCTATTGTTGGTCATTTCGCTTTAAAATGTACTGCCGGTCATTTGGCTTTAAATAGCTATTGTTGGTCATTTTACTATAAAATGTACTGCCGGTCATTTGGATTTAAATAGCTATTGTTGGTCATCTTGCTATAAAATGTACTGCTGGTATTTGAGCTTTAAATAGCAATTGTTGGTCATTTTACTATAATATGTACTGCCGGTCATTTGGGTTTAAACAGCTATTGTTGGTCATTTTGCTACAAAATGTACTGCCGGTCATTTGGATTTAAATAGCTATTGTTGGTCATTATACTATAAAATGTACTGCCGGTCATTTGGCTTTAAATAGCTATTGTTGGTCATTTTACAATAAAATGTACTGCCGGTCATTTGGCTTTAAATAGCTATTGTTGGTCATTTTACTATAAAATGTACTGCCGGTCATTTGGCTTTAAAAAGCTTTTGTTGGTCATTTTACTATAAAAAGTAGTGCCGGTCATTTGGCTTTAAATAGCTATTGTTGGTCATTTTACTATAAAATGTACTGCTGGTATTTTAGCTTTGAATAACTATTGTTGGTCATTGTGCTATAAAATGTACTGCCGGTCATTTGGCTTTAAATAGCTATTGTTGGTCATTTTACTATAAAATGTACTGCCGGTCATTTGGCATTAAATAGCTATTGTTAGTCATTTTACTATAAAATATACTGCCGGTCATTTGGACTTAAATAGCTATTATTGGTCATTGTGCTATAAAATGTACAGCCGGTCATTTGGCTTTAAATAGCTATTGTTGGTCATTTTACAATAAAATGTACTGCTGGAATTTTAGCATTGAATAACTATTGTTGGTCATTGTGCTATAAAATGTACTGCTGGTTATTTGGCTTTAAGTAGCTATTGTTGGTCATTTTACTATAAAATGTACTGCTGGTCATTTGGCTTTAAATAGCTATTGTTGGTCATTTTACTAAAAAATGTACTGCTGTTCATTTGGCTTTAAATAGCTATTGTTGGTCATTTTACTATAAAATGTACTGCTGGTCATTTGGCTTTAAATTGCTATTGTTGGTCATTTTACTATAAAATGTACTGCCGGTCATTTGGATTTAAATAGCTGTTGTTGGACATTTTAGTAAAATGTACTGCCGGTCATTTGGCTTTAAATCGCTATTGTTGGTCATTTTACAATAAAATGTACTGCCGGTCATTTGGCTTTAAATAGCTATTGTTGGTCATTTTACTATAAAATGTACTGCTGGCATTTTAGCTTTGAATAACTATTGTTGGTCATTGTGCTATAAAATGTACTGCCGGTCATTTGGGTTTAAAAAGCTATTGTTGGTCATTTTGCTATAAAATGTACTGCCGGTCATTTGGATTTATATAGCTATTGTTGGTCATCTTGCTATAAAATGTACTGCTGGTATTTGAGCTTTAAATAGCTATTGTTGGTCATTTTACTATAAAATGTACTGCCGGTCATTTGGGTTTAAACAGCTATTGTTGGTCATTTTGCTATTAAATGTACTGCCGGTCATTTGGCTTTAAATAGCTATTGTTGGTCATTTTGCTATAAAATATACTGCCGGTCATTTGGCTTTAAATAGCTATTGTTGGTCATTTTACTATAAATACTACTGCTGGTATTTTGCTTTAAATAGCTATTGTTGGTCATTTTACTATAAAATATACTGCTGGTCATTTGGCTTAAAATAGCTATTGTTGGTCATTTTACTATAAAATATACTGCCGATCGTTTGGGTTTAAATAGCTATTGTTGGCCATTTTGCTATAAAATGTACTGCTGGTGTTTTAGCATTAAATACCTATTATTGGTCATTTTACTATAAAGCGTACTGCTGGTCATTTGGCTTTAAATAGCTATTGTTGTTCATTTTACTATAAATACTACTGCTGGTCATTTGGCTTTAAATAGCTATTTTTGGTCATTTTTATATAAAATGTACTGCTGGTCATTTGGCTTTAAATAGCATTTGTTGGTCATTTTACTATAAAATGTACTGCCGGTCATTTGGCTTTAAATAGCTATTATTGGTCATTTTACTATAAAATTTACTGTAGGTCATTTGGCTTTAAATAGGTATTGTTGGTCATTTTAATATAAAATGTACTGCCGGTCATTTGATTTTAAATAGCTATTGTTAGTCATTTTACTATAAAATATACTGCTGGTGTTTTAGCATTAAATAACTATTATTGGTCATTTTACTATAAAACGTACTGCCGGTCAATTGGCTTTAAATAGCTATTGTTGGTCATTTTACTATAAAATGTACTGCCGGTCATTTGGCTTTAAATAGCTATTGTTGGTTATTTTACTATGAAATGTACTGCCGGTCATTTGGCTTTAAATAGCTATTGTTGGTCATTTTACTATAAATACTACAGCTGGTCATTTGGCTTTAAATAGCTATTGTTGGCCATTTTACTATAAAATGTACTGCCAGTCATTTGGCTTTAAATAGCAATTGTTGGTCATTTTACAATAAAATGTACTGCCGGTCATTTGGATTTATATAGCTTTTGTTGGTCATTTTACTATAAAATGTACTGCCGGTTATTTGGCTTTAAATAGCTATTGTTAGTCATTTTACTATAAAATGTACTGCCGGTCATTTGGCGTTAAATAGCTATTGTTGGTCATTTTACTATAAAATGTCCTGCCGGTCATTTGGCTTTAAATAGCTATTGTTGGTCATTTTACTATAAAATGTACTGCCGGTCATTTGGCTTTAAATAGCTATTGTTAGTCATTTTACTATAAAATGTACTGCTGTTGTTTTAGCTTAAATAACTATTATTGGTCATTTTACTATAAAATGTACAGCCGGTCATTTGGCTTTAAGTAGCTATTGTTGGTCATTTTACTATAAAATGTACTGCCGGTCATTTGGGTTTAAATAGCTATTGTTAGTCATTTTACTATAAAATGTACTGCCGGTCATTTGGATTTAAATAGCTATTGTTGGTCATCTTGCTATAAAATGTACTGCTGGTATTTGAGCTTTAAATAGCTATTGTTGGTCATTTTACTATAAAATGTACTGCCGGTCATTTGGGTTTAAACAGCTATTGTTGGTCATTTTGCTATAAAATGTACTGCCGGTCATTTGGCTTTAAATAGGTATTGTTGGTCATTTTGCTATAAAATGTACTGCCGATCATTTGGCTTTAAATAGCTATTGTTGGTCATTTTACTATAAAATGTACTGCCGGTCATTTGGATTTAAATAGCTATTGTTGGTCATCTTGCTATAAAATGTACTGCTGGTATTTGAGCTTTAAATAGCTATTGTTGGTCATTTTACTATAAAATGTACTGCCGGTCATTTGGGTTTAAATAGCTATTGTTGGTCATTTTGCTATAAAATATACTGCCGGTCATTTGGCTTTAAATAGCTATTGTTGGTCATTTTACAATAAAATGTACTGCCGGTCATTTGGCTTTAAATAGCTATTGTTGGTCATTTTACTATAAAATGTACTGCCGGTCATTTGGCTTTAAAAAGCTTTTGTTGGTCATTTTACTATAAAATGTAGTGCCGGTCATTTGGCTTTAAATATCTATTGTTGGCCATTTTACTATAAAATGTACTGCTGGTATTTTAGCTTTGAATAACTATTGTTGGTCATTGTGCTATAAAATGTACTGCCGGTCATTTGGATTTAAATAGCTATTGTTGGTCATTTTACTATAAAATGTACTGCCGGTCATTTGGCTTTAAATAGCTATTGTTAGTCATTTTACTATAAAATATACTGCCGGTCATTTGGACTTAAATAGCTATTATTGGTCATTGTGCTATAAAATGTACTGCCGGTCATTTGGCTTTAAATAGCTATTGTTGGTCATGTTACAATAAAATGTACTGCTGGTATTTTAGCATTGAATGACTATTGTTGGTCATTGTGCTATAAAATGTACTGCTGGTCCTTTGGCTTTCAGTAGCTCTTGTTGGTCATTTTACTATAAAATGTACTGCTGGTCATTTGGCTTTAAGTAGCTATTGTTGGTCATTTTACTATAAAATGTACTGCTGGTCATTTGGCTTTAAATAGCTATTGTTGGTCATTTTACTAAAAAATGTACTGCTAGCTTGTTCATTTGGCTTCAAATAGCTTTGTTTGTCATTTTACTATAGCTATTGTTTGTCATTTTACTATAAAATGTACTGCTGGTCATTTGGCTTTAAATTGCTATTGTTGGTCATTTTACTATAAAATGTACTGCCGGTCATTTGGATTTAAATAGCTGTTGTTGGACATTTTTAGTAAAATGTACTGCCGGTCATTTTAGCTTTAAATAGCTATTGTTGGTCATTTTGCAATAAAATGTACTGCCGGTCATTTGGCTTTAAATAGCTATTGTTGGTCATTTTACTATAAAATATCTGCTAGTCATTTGGCGTTAAATACCTATTGTTGGTCATTTTACGATAAAATGTACTGCTGGTCATTGGGCTTTAAATAGCTATTGTTGGCCATTTTACTATAAAATGTACTGCCGGTCATTTGGCTTTAAGTAGCCATTGTTGGTCATTTTACAATAAAATGTACTGCCGGTCATTTGGATTTAAATAGCTTTTGTTGGTCATTTTACTATAAAATGTACTGCCGGTCATTTGGATTTAAATAGCTATTCTTAGTCATTTTACTATAAAATTTAGTGCTGGTGTTTTAGCTTTAAATAACTATTATTGGTCATTTTACTATAAAATGTACTGCCAGTCATTTATTTTAAATAGCTATTGTTGGTCATTTTACTATAAAATGTACTGCTGGTATTTTAGCTTTAAATAGCTATTGTTGGTCATTTTACTATAAAATGTACTGCTGGTATTTGAGCTTTCAATAGCTATTGTTGGTTATTTTACTATAAAATGTACTGTCGGTCATTTGGGTTTAAACAGCTATTGTTGGTCATTTTGCTATAAAATGTACTGCCGGTCATTTGGTTTTAAATAGCTATTGTTGGTCATCTTGCTATAAAATGTACTGCTTGTATTTGAGCTTTAAATAGCTATTGTCGGTCATTTTACTATAAAATGTACTGCCGGTCATTTGGATTTAAATAGCTTTTGTTGGTCATTTTACTATAAAATGTACTGCCGGTCATTTGGATTTAAATAGCTATTCTTAGTCATTTTACTATAAAATTTAGTGCTGGTGTTTTAGCTTTAAATAACTATTATTGGTCATTTTACTATAAAATGTACTGCCGGTCATTTGGCTTTAAATAGCTATTGTTGGTCATTTTACTATAAAATGTACTGCTGGTATTTTAGCTTTAAATAGCTATTGTTGGTCATTTTACTATAAAATGTACTGCTGGTATTTGAGCTTTCAATAGCTATTGTTGGTTATTTTACTATAAAATGTACTGTCGGTCATTTGGGTTTAAACAGCTATTGTTGGTCATTTTGCTATAAAATGTACTGCCGGTCATTTGGTTTTAAATAGCTATTGTTGGTCATCTTGCTATAAAATGTACTGCTTGTATTTGAGCTTTAAATAGCTATTGTTGGTCATTTTACTATAAAATGTACTGCCGGTCATTTGGGTTTAAGTAGCAATTGTTGGTCATTTTACAATAAAATGTACTGCCGGTCATTTGGCTTTAAATAGATATTGTTGGTCATTTTACTATAAAATGTACTGCTGGTATTTTAGCTTTAAATAGCTATTGTTGGTCATTTTAATATAAAATGTACTGCTGGTCATTTGGCTTTAAATTGCTATTGTTGGTTATTTTACTATGAAATGTACTGCTTGTCATTGGGCTTTAAATAGCTATTGTTGGCCATTTTAATATAAAATGTACTTCCGGTCATTTGGCTTTAAGTCGCAATTGTTGGTCATTTTACAATAAAATGTACTGCCGGTCATTTGGATTTAAATAGCTTTTGTTGGTCATTTTACTATAAAATGTACTGCCGGTCATTTGGATTTAAATAGCTATTGTTGGTCATTTTACTATAAAATGTACTGCCGGTTATTTGGCTTTAAATAGCTATTGTTAGTTATTTTTCTATAAAATGTACTGCTGATCATTTGGCGTTAAATAGCTATTGTTGGTTATTTTACAATAAAATGTACTGCCGGTCATTTGGCTTTAAATAGCTATTGTTGGTCATTTTCTATAAAATGTACTGCCGGTCATTTGGCTTTAAATAGCTATTGTTAGTCATTTTACTATAAAATGTACTGCCGGTCATTTGTATTTAAATAGCTATTGTTGGTCATTTTATTATAAAATGTACTGCCGGTCATTTGGCTTAAAATAGCTGTTGTTGGACATTTTAGTAAAATGTACTGCCGGTCATTTGGCTTTAAATAGCCATTGTTGGCCATTTTACAATAAAATGTACTGCCGGTCATTTGGCTTTAAATAGCTACTGTTGGTCATTTTACTATAAAATGTACTGCTGGTATTTTAGCTTTGAATAACTATTGTTGGTCATTGTGCTATAAAATGTACTGCTGGTCATTTGGCTTTAAATAGCTATTGTTGGTCATTTTACTATAAAATATACTGCTAGTCATTTGGCTTTAAATAGCTATTGTTGGTCATTTTACGATAAAATGTACTGCCCGTCATTTGGCTTTAAATAGCTATTGTTGGTTATTTTACTATGAAATGTACTGCTGGTCATTGGGCTTTAAATAGCTATTGTTGGTCATTTTACTATAAAATGTACTGCCGGTCATTTGGCTTTAAATAGCAATTGTTGGTCATTTTACTATAAAATGCACTGCCGGTCATTTGGATTTAAATAGCTTTTGTTGGTCATTTTACTATAAAATATACTGCGGGTCATTTGGCTTTAAATAGCTATTGTTGGTCATTTTACTATAAAATGTACTGCTGGTATTTTTGCTTTAAATAGCTATTGTTGGTCATTTTACTATAAAATGTACTGCTGGTATTTGAGCTTTCAATAGCTATTGTTGGTCATTTTACTATAAAATGTACTGCCGGTCATTTGGGTTTAAACAGCTATTGTTGGTCATTTTGCTATAAAATGTACTGCCGGTCATTTGGATTTAAATAGCTATTGTTGGTCATCTTGCTATAAAATGTACTGCTGGTATTTGAGCTTTAAATATCTATTGTTGGTCATTTTACTATAAAATGTACTGCCGGTCATTTGGGTTTTAACAGCTATTGTTGGTCATTTTGCTATAAAATGTACTGCCGGTCATTTGGATTTAAATAGCTATTGTTGGTCATCTTGCTATAAAATGTACTCCCGGTCATTTGGCTTTAAATAGCTATTGTTGGACCTTTTAGTATAAAATGGACTGCGGGTAATTTTGCTTTAAATAGCTATTGTTGGTCATTTTTTTGTATAAAAATGTATTGCGGATGTTTTTACTTTCAAAATATATAATTTCATAGCTTTTTGTTTTTGTTTGGGTGTTCACAATTTGCCCAGATCTGGGATCCTAACAGGTTCTACCACCCTGAGTCAGTGTGGACATGGGAACAACATCAATTAAGAGGTGGTTCCATGTTCCTCAAAACATTAAATTTCCCAATTAGAGGCCTTACTGCTGGTTATAGTTTATCGTCATACCCAGGACCACAACGCTATAGGATTTGAGGTAATCATTCTTTTTTTTAACTAATTCATATTTTCTTTCATCCGACTCGAGAGAGTTGTTCATCGCTCTTGCCATTTTCTGATAGAACTATTTTTCCTGCTTGAAGCCGTATTACTTCCTGTCTTTCCAATCTGTACCTATTCCAACATCCGCGTTCTGCGTATGACAATAAACTACATCTGCGTCCTGGGTAAGACGATAAACTGCGTCCCACAGCAAGGCCTCAGATCAGGAGGTTTTGTGGAGCATGGAACCACTTCTTAATTGCTGGTGTTCCCAGGTCCACTCTGACCCGGGGTGGTAGCACCTATTAGGGTCCTAGCTATGGACAAATAGTTAACCCCGAAACTGAGGTAAAAAGCATTATAAAAGTGTAAAAATAGGTTTTTAATATCAGAAATTCTTTGTAAAAAATTATTACCAGAAATAAATTTTTGAAGAAAATATACTATTACCAGCAATATATTTTTGAAAAAAAAAAGAAAAAAAACTTTTACCAGAAATATATTTTTGAAAAAAAAATACTATTACCAGCAGTACGTTTTTGAAAAAAAAATATTACCAGCAATACATGTTTTAAAATAATATTACCATCTACACATTTTTGAGGAAAAAAATATTACCAGAAATAGATTTTTGACAAAACAAAATATTACCAGAAAAAAAAGTTATCGGCATTAAATAAGCCATTAAGGTTGATATGCCGTAAAACAACAAACCAAACCAATCCATTCCAGCATAAATTATTACCCATCCACAGATTGAGTTTTAACTTTGTTTGGAAAAATGGTCTTAAGAACTCGATTTGCATAAGCTGTAAACCTCAGTAGAGGAAGGACTCTTTTCAGAAACAAAATCAGCAAGTATATGTAGTGTTTAAGTAAATACAACAACAAATGAACTTGCGGCATGATACGTAACCTATTTCCATGGGGACCACACAACCAACTTCTCGAATCCGGTACCAGCCAATCAGCAGGCTATGTTACATATAGATCCCGATTTCTTTCTTTATTAATCTCTCCTCTTCTGCTCCACCCTCCCAATTCCTCCTTATTTCCCTCTTTCTCCCTCTATTTCTCTTTGGGCAGCAAATGACGTGTTCAGTGCTCGAGTAACGAGAGACTCTTGTCAATAGTGGACATTGAGCTTGCGTGGCATTTTACTACGCATGCGTAATCAATAGCATCAAGCTGCCGGTCTGGTGTGTCCGACTCATTTTGCTTGCTACATTTAATCCATCTACACATGTTGCTAACATACCCCCCTCTTTATGCTCTTTAATACCATTGTTCCTGGATTTCTCGCCAGGCAGCGCTGCAACAATAACTTCCATGTTCCTCTGCTTATTTAAAAATAGGTTTATTTTTAAATCCGCGTGTTGTTTTATTTATAGCTCAAGGTTATTTTTTCAAATCCATTTTTTGTTATCAAAAGCGTAAACTTGCGTCACATTTATACAGTTATCGTCTGTTTCTTTTATTTTTGATTTTACCTTTTCATTTTTTCGTTTTGAATTTCTTTATCTTGAATTTTTAATATTTTCTCCAATTCTCTCTTCTCTTGGTAAGCAGTTTTCTTTGGAACTGGATATACACATTCGCATGTGTGTGTTTCAAGAAAGATCTGAATTTTAAAAAAAACAAAAACACACACAACATGTAATAAAATTATTATTAATAATAATATATATATATTTATTATTTTTAATAATAATAATAATTTTATTACATGGTGTGGGTTATATATATATATATATATATATATATATATATATATATATATATATATATATATATATATGTTTGTATAGATGGAATAAACTTCCAGTAACCAAAAACACTATTTAACAAAAAAAGAAGAAAATGCTCAATACAAACCAGATCGAATAATATTTATTTAAAAATTATAACATAAGTATGTTATGACATCGCTACAAAAATAGCCATTTTGTTTCAACACTTTTGGTGTCTTGTCAAATGATGTTATAATATATTTATGTCATAATATATATATGTGTATTTCTGGCAGCAATACATTTTTTTATGAAAATTTGTTGAAAAAGACTGACAAGGTGTGGTGGTTGTTTTTAAATATAATTTCTCATGTGTTCGGATAATTTTTTTTCTTTTCACGACATGGATTATGTAAAAATTATTTGAATGCTTTCCAAGCAGTTTTCACTATACTTTTATCCATTATCAAGGATGAAATTTATTTTATTTTTAATATATATATATGTATTGTTTTATGTATGTAACATACACGTTGATAATACAAATCTAATAGCCTCGTCAAGATGTAAGAAAAAAATTAGAAATAATGAAAGCATTATTAATAAAAAAAAAAAGAAAAACCAAAACTCAATAACAACAACTATGAACACGGCCACAATGTGCTGACTGTTTTTGGAAAATAAAATATATATAGATACATACATAAAACAATGCATATATTCAGTTAAAAATAAAATAAAATTCCTCCTTGATAATGGCTAAAAGTATAGCTGAAAGCGTTTGGAAAACATTAGGACAATTTTTATATAATTCATGTCCTGTAAAGAAGAACACATGAGAAATTATATAAAAAAACTCAACCGTCACACCTTGTCAGTCGTTTTCAAAGAAACTTGCATATGTATATAGATCTTCCACAGACAGATTATCAGTGTGGCCAGATATCCAAGTGCTTAAAGGCGGGATCGAAACTCGACCGACTTGGCGTCAGTCAGAGACTCTACCCCTAAGCTATAGGTACACAGCTGAGGAAAAAAAGACTCTTTTTGTAACGTATTATATACGTGATAAAAATATAAAAGTTTTGTTATATTTATGGGTAAAATGTTCAATATCAGGAGAGAGCATAGGTAAATATTGGACACTGAGGTCAACGCAATCTTCAGGCCTGAAAATTAACATCATTTCCCACTTTTACACAAGCACACACACACACACACACACACACACACACACACACATATATATATATATATATATATATTATAATATATGCACATTTCTTTGAATACGAAAAACAAGGTGCCTTGATTTAGTTTTTATACAATTTCTCATGTGATCTAATATTTTTTTCTTTTCAGATGATAAATTATATAAAAACTGTCCGAATGTTCTTTTTTTTCGGATATACATTTAGCCATTTTCAAGGATGAAATATTTCTTACAAAAAATTTAAAACCTCTAACCTTATAGTTAAAAATAATAATTCACCTCCTAAAACAAAATTGATTAGGGCAAATATTATTTACGAATTTAAATGTCTATTAAAGAATTGTATTCCAGATCAATCAAAATTCGTAAATAATTATATAGGCCACACTACAACATAATTGACACGCAGACTCACTCTACACCTTTCTGACAATAGCTCAATTAGATCTCATTCATGGAGACCTACTGGACACTATTCGTAACATACTTGTTGACACCAGTAATATAATAGCATCATTTATTAAGAAAAGCAAAACAAAAACAATACTCAATAATATCAACAATGAACATGGAGACAATATCTTGACCTTGTTTTGATAAATGAAAACATTTTATAAATACATACATGCAACAAAGTATTTCTTATTTAACAGTTAAAATATTTCATCCTTGAAAATGACAATAAACTACAGAACAGAAAATAATATTTAAGCTTACCTTTTAAAAGTTCAACGATAATTCTTCTGCCGCCACTTCATTTACAGACAATTTGATGTACGAAGGTCCTTACTTTCCATATAAACAATTACTTTTATTTCATGGGCGACTTTCGTTGGATTTCGCACTTAATTTCAATTATTTACAAATTTATTTCCAAGTTATAAAAATTTTTATGATGGAAAAAATTTCGTCTAAAAAAAATCACGTAAAAAAATCGCTGAAAACAACTGCAAAGAGGAAAACTTGTGAATCGAAAATTTTAGGATTGCAGGTCCAGATCCGGAATGTTTTTTTTAATTTGTTCATGGAGTCGACCTGATTCCAAATGGTATGATATGTTAGGCTACGACATCTAGGAGTAAAGTTGAAAATGTGGGTCACAGTGTCACACTGACATTTGCACTTATATAGATAAAGACAAAATGAAAACTATTTACACTATTTACCTTCTTCGGTCAGCTGTTCTCATTTCTACTGTCATGTTCACAACGTTTAGGCCGTTGTACGCTCCGGCCTTCTTCAAGTGTTATTTGTTGGAATTTTGAACCGAACCATTTATTTAGTCCCTGGATGTAGATTATACTAATTCTGCGTACCACGCCGAGACCAAGGATTGAACTTACAACTCTTTGGTTCAAGTAATTTTTTGGATCAATCAACCATTCCTCATTTCAGAAATATAGACAAATGTTAAAAGCAAAACTTATCTTAACCGAAGGGTTTCGTCTTCTGGTGGACTTTATCAAAGTAAATTTGTCTTGATAAAATCCGTGAGAGGACGAAACGCGTTGGCTAAGACGTTTTCTTTTTCCATTTATTCATATTGCCCTTTTATAGATATATTTTTAGTTATATCTAGAATTTTACACACAAACACCCCATATATATATATATATATATATATATATATATATATATATAAGAAAAGCTGATTCTCTCTACATGTCGCCCTGCCTGCATGTGACTTTGTATACGCATATGTAATGAATATGCGTTTTATCCGTGCTGTGTACGTGGGATTTACATGTGTTTGTATCGTTTAATGTATACACAAGTACACGGATACGCATACACGCACACAATTCGATTTATTTTCAAATAAAAAACTGTAATAATACAGTCTTTTCTGACTAAGTCTCGACAACCACTACCCTGGGCTGAGCAAAAAAATCTTTTTTTCTCCCTAGAAAATCAGATATTTATTACATTTTATTTGTTTCTTATGAAAATATTCGATTCAGTAATAAATAGAATTATTTCTTAGTCTTTTTCTTTTAATTTTATAAAAATGGGTTTAGGTCTGCCATTGGATTGAAATATATTTTGGTTCACATGGAAACATGCAAATCTGATCATGAGTCTTTACTTTTTGTTGTATCATAACCACGGATGACAATGGCTATGTCCTTATTTACATAAATACAGTAGTAAATACTGTATGTTGGTCTGCCGGTAGAGATTCGTCTCCAGTTGTGCTAGTCAAATTCGCTGCCTCTGGAAGGACATGGTCTCACCTTGGGCAACAGCTACCCAACTCCGTTTTATACAGGGTCTACGGGGAATTTTTGGCCGAGCCAACGGGCTCAGATACCCTACATTAAATTCGGCCTTGTACTACATCTGACCGCGTGGGCGGTTGGTAGATATCCTGCAGTTAAAGATTCGTCTCCAGCTATGCTGATCAAACTCTCTGCCTCCGGGCAGAGAGGATCCCCAGACGAGCCTATGTTGAAGGGAAGAGTCTCGTCTCGGGAAACAGCTGCCCGACCCTGATTTTATTCGGGGTCTACAGGGAATTACTACCCCTCATTAAATTCGGCATTGTGCCATATTTGACCACGTGGGGCAGTTGGTAGATATCCTGCAGTTGGAGTTTCATTGTGGAATTCATTTGACTTACTTCTAGCAGTTGACTACTTGTACGCGCCGGTGGCGAATCTTATATGTGTTTTTCTTGTCCTAAGTATTATTGTTCATTACCAAACTTTGTTTGATTATTCTATTCAGTAACCTTCGCTAGGATACAACACTTTTCTAACTATCAACAACCCTTGGGTAACAGGAAAAGAACGTAAACCAAAATGTACTTTTATAGTCATTTATTGGCTCTCTGTCTTTAATTGTTTGTAATATTTTAAACGGATAAATTTAAATTAGATCATCTTTCTGTGAGCAAGACAGGTATCAAACTAACAGAAAATAAATTTACACGAATTAACTAACTTATTCTTATGATGAACAATCAACATTTTTGTCAGATCATTGGCGGTTCCTAAAAACAAACGAAACCAATTTTACAAAATAAAATCATCTAACAGGATCTGACATTAGTATACAAAACCTGGAAATATTTGTGTTGCTTCCTTTGTCCGGATTTATTGTCCAAAATCGATGCTTCTCCGGGGTTTTGCCCGAATCGCTACACAAGGTGTGTCTCTCAAAGGATTCTCTACTGGAAACCAGAGAGTGATGCCAAAATACACCTACCCAGGTCAGTGGTTATTTTAGAGCTCATGAACTTTTTTTTGGCTCTAACCAATTGGCAAATAATCGATTTATCCGATCTTTTCCAGCTTTGCGTATTACGATAACAAGTCTTGCCTACCAAATACGTTTATTTTTAAAACTTACTAAAAGCGTCTGTTGTCTAATATCCCCTGCAAACATTTTCTGTGTTATAGCATTATTTCATTGCTATTATCATTATGATAGTATAATTCAGATTGCGAAGTAACATCAATTTCAACATTGGCTGCACCAGAGGGATGCAAGGGGTTACTGATAGTGAAAGAAAGTGAGAAAGGATAATAAAAGAACAGGATGCAAGCAGGTGGAAGACGATGATTGATATTGCTTTTAAAAGTTTAAACATCAAAAGAAAGCAAGATCCCAAAAGAGAGTTCCCCACACGAGACGCATTAGAGAAGAAACAGTTAACATAGAACTTACGGTTGCATCTATCCCTTTCAACAGAGAAAGACCAATCTCCCATTTTAGTACTGTACCTAAATACGTGACAATAATTTAATTGCTATTATCATTAACAGCGACTTCTGTCCTGGGTAAGACGATAAACTACGTCCAGCAGCAAGGCCTCTGATCAGGAGGTTTTGAGGAGCGTAGAAACACCTCTTAGTTGCTGGTGTTCCTAGGTCCACCCTGACCTAAGGTGGTAGCACCTGTCAGGGTCCCAGCTATGGGCAAATAGTTGACCCCCAAACTACTGTGGTCAAAATACTAGAATAGATAAAAATAGATTTAATACAAGAAATACTTTGTAAAAAATTATTATCAGCAATAAATTTTTAAGAAAAATATTACCGGCTATACATTTTTGAAGGAAAAAATATTACTAGCAATAAAAAATGTCGACATTAAATAACCCATTCTGGGTGATATGTTGTAAAACAAAACAAACCAAACCAAACCAAACCAAACAGCGACTTCAACACTGGCATGGTTTAAATTATTATTATTATTATTATTATTATTATTATTATTATTATCGCATACGCCCTCTCTTCTGTGGAGGTCTTGGCCACTGCGCCAAATAAGCAAATGTTGTATAGCTCCCTCGATCTGGCAGTCTCTTGGTCGACTGTCTTGAAGCGATCATAATAAAGTTGTCTTCCTCTCTTTCTTCTCTCGGTCAGGTGATCGCTAGTTGGTTTGTTCGAAGGTAAAATGAGAACTTCAAGAAAAGGGATTTTAAATTTATCTATTTTATTAACTACGTCGACGAGTACATTTTTAACTAGCCAGTGGGGTCGCTTTATCAGCCCCACTGGGGAGCAAGTTCCCCGAGACACGAAATAACCACGTTTACTGTGTATGACGTGTAAAACCTTTCTATCTCTAACATTTCCACGTTCAGTTCAGCCAATCAAATTCGACATCCCTACTTTGTCTATCATGTGACCTTAAAGGTCGGCTTTAGAAGGTCTGAGCCAAAATACATTGCCATTAAAAAGTAATAGACTGAAACTATTATTTAACATTATTACTGTTGTTTAATCATACCCCCTCAAGCAAGGCAATAAAGCCACTAAGATGAAGGAGTTACTGAGAGAGAAAGGAACTGTGCCAAAATACCAATGAGGAAAAATCATCAGAACAATTCTTGTGAAAATATTTATAGAAGAAGTGAAGGGGAACTACGTTACGATGGTGGGGGATTGACTGGAGCTGAGATGCCAGAGCAAGACTTGTAACGTTGCCGATTCTTCTTTTGATTTTGTCAAGAATCTCGAGATATAAAACAGAAGCAACAGACCAGATTCGGCAGCAATATGCGATGTATGGACGGAATGGTAGTGTGAAAGAAAGGACATAATGAAACGATCTTCCAAGCAGCAGACTTAGTAACTAATTCAATATTATCATTACACTTTATATCAGTGGAAAAAGTGCGAGCAATAAGGTGCAGTGAGTTACTCTCCCCCACCCCGGGGTAGGTGGGAGGGTCAGCATCAGTCATGCTGATAGAAGGAAAAGAAAAGTTCTTTAAGATCATTAATATAAAGCAGTTTCATTTTGGAGGCGTTAAAATTAACAAGCCATTCCTTGCCCCCTTTAACAACAGGTTGAAAGCTCATTTGCAAGATCACCTGCCAATTCGATTTCATCGAAACCATCAAAGTTACTATTAAATAGTGTCTGTGAGAGAAGTGTTACAGGGTGGGAATTAATTCATCGCCTACAAGGTTGTGTAGACGCTTTTGAACTCAATCAAGACTGGAAAGAAAGATTTTGGGTAGTTCCGGCCAAGATTATTAGGGAATAAAACCATACAACTGAAAGAATGGGTCATTAAAGTTTTAAAGTGTTTTAAAAGTATCTGTCTATATTTCTGAGATGAGGTATTATGAACACTATTTACATTATTCAGACTATTGTCCTCATCTTTGTTGCCATATTTATTACAACGTTGCGGCCGTTGTACGCTCCGGCCTTCTCCAGGTGGTTGGAATGTCGAACTGAGCCCTTTATTTAGCTCGCTGAGGTAGACTGTTCTAGTTCCACGTGCCATCTCTAATGAATGCCTGTTATCAGTAATCTCCTGTCAATTCCCCTCTCCAAGTTCGCCACTACCTTAACCGGGTATTGAACTCACACTCTTTGGGTCCTGTCACTGGATCTAACAAACGCCTTTATCCACTGTGCCATGTGTCCTTGTGGCACGTGGAACTAGAACAGTCTACCACAGTGAGCGAAATAAGGGGTTCAGTTCGACATTCCAACCACCTGAAGAAGGCCGGAGCGTACAACAGCCGAAATGTTGTAATAGATATGGCGACAAAGATGAGGACAATAGTCCGAATAATGTAAATAGTGTTTTAAAAGTGTCTAAAGCTGTCTCGATTGCACAGCTGACAAACTTTTGCAATCTAATGTAATAGTTTGGGGTTAATTCCTTTATTTCGTCCATCCTTTGGAAGAAGTCGGCCTCGCTCACAGAGCAAATAGAATTTTCTGCCTTTTTTGACAGTAAAACATGTGAAGACATCAATTTTAACCCGAAAAGCATTTTCTGCGGCTATTTTTCAGAGTTTCAGACACACACACACAAAGACACAAAAAAATAAAGATAAAAATCAAATTTTTAGTCCATTTCTTTATTTGACGGAAAAAGGTTATTTTGATGTAAAATTGAAATGTTTGCCCCGGAAGTCAGTATCACTCATTTAATAATTTGCTGCTGCCAAAATCCACCCGCCCCCATTTATCTCAAAGAATATAATTGTTTGACTGCAATACAGATCGATTTAAATGACATCCTGTGACATTGGAGGTCGAACTGAACCTTCTCCTACCTTCAAGTTTTGAGAACTACAAATATAATTGAATTACAGGGCAAAATCTATTTTCTTCAAATTGATTAATTTGAGAAGAAATAGTAACCCCATGACCTCTGTTGACCTTTGTGAACTATTGTGACCTTGAATGTCCTTCAAGATCAATCTCATATGACTTGCATTATTCATTCAAGAAACTTTGTTCGGAGGACTTTCCGCCCGACGTCATGGCTGAATAGACACACACACAAACACTGTTAATTATAAGTGTTCTTTTTTTCTTCATTTTCTCTAAAACTTTGTCGTTGCACACATAATCAGTCTATGGTATCCTCAGCATCCTTCTGTAGACCCACATTTCAGTCGCCTCAACATTCTTCTTCACCTGTGCGGTCATGTTTCAACATTCACTGTCATATAAGAGGACTGATATTACATAACAGTCCAGTACTCTTTTCTTTGTATTTAACGAAATTTTCCTATATCTTCATACTTTGCTTAGCTTTTGGAAGGCATCTTTCGCTATCGTAATGTACATTCAGATTTCAGTGTCGCACTTCTGTCCTCTGTTAAAACTCTTCCCAGATATTTAAATTGTTCTGTCGATTTTCGTATCCCCAATTTGTAATTTTCATGTTGGGATGTTCCTTGTTCTAACTAGCATGCATTCTGTATACTTACAATTGACACTTAGTTCTTTCTTCACGCTTTCCGACACTACATTCTATAGGATTTGTTGTAGTTTCCTTTCTGCTACCAACACTATGTCATCTGCATATGTTTTGTTGTTAAGAATGTGGCCGTCAATAATGAATCCTTATAGAACTTCTAATTCACTCAAAATCGCCTCACTGTAAAGTTTGAATAAGTTCGGTGGGAATTCCCATCCTTGTCTTACACCACAGTCAGGATAGTTACAGGGTGTTGAAGAAACACAAAGATGTCTGTGCAAGTCATCTGCAACAGGGATTAGTAACGACTCTATCAGTCATACCAAGAAATGAGCGACCAATTAAATTAACATAATTAACGACATGCTATTAATGAAAAATAAACATTTACTTTAATTTTTATGCCCTTAACTATAAAGACGATTTTCTTAAAATAAGTTAATTTCTCAGACTCCATTATTGTTTTTCTTTTCATTTCTATCACTGAAAAACAACTTGGAAAAGTCCACACTTTATGAATTCCTAAATAGCGAGTCAGAAGCTATTATGAAAAATAAAGAAAATTGGATCAAAATGCAAGGAATGCTGTAAATACAGGAATGCAAATTTGTTATCATTATCTTCGATAGCGTTTAGATTCAATAACCTCTTTTTTATTTTCCACTTTGGTAACAATTGAACCATTTTGCGACTCTAAAAATGAAAGAAGCGAAAATATACTTCCGTATTTCAAAAATCGAAAAATTTGATACGTGTCATATTTGGTTTGGCGAAACTAACTTGTTTTGCTTCCAATCAACAAAAAAGCGACCATTTTGAATAAGCAATAAAATGGCGTCCAAGATGGCATTCACAATAAGGACAAAAACTTTCCTAAAAAAATCGAACAACGGATTCGCTTTTTTAGATTTGCTTTTTTTGAATTTTATTTTTGGTCTCTAAGGTTTTTTTTTTTTTTTCATTTTGAAATCATGATCGACAAGAATGAAAAAATCTTTTTGATGTATTTCACACTATTTGATTTGGTTTTTATTTCAATAGAAATTTGATATTATTATTTTCCTCTTTAATGTTTTCACTTGTGTTCGCATGCATTATAGGAAATGGTTCTCACTGTAAAACTGTCAAGCCGACTTTCGGAAAAAAATTCAACGTTGATGCAAATATTTTCATCCTATATTTTGACAAAATCTTTTACCAATATAAACTCATATCATCAATCAGCTCTCGAAATTTTTATTCCGACGTTTTAGTATAGAAATTTCGGTTTTGATTCAATTATTTCTTTGAGACATTTTCCGATATTTGACCTTTTAGGAATGATAATCAGAGGTGTCGTGTTCCATGGACGGAAATAACTGAGAGTCTGAGGGTGATAGGTTGACAGAACATGCAGCATGAGGAAGAACATCCCGTTTCATAAATGTTAGCTGCGTTACAGTTGCAACTTAAAGAATGGGATTGTCGTTCGACAAAATCAGCAGTCAAATACACTACACAAAAGAACGTCTTTTCTCTTGCAATGTGAAATTCAAACGAGCCAATTGCTCCCAATAGAATGGCACAATAATAGCTTGTCTAGTTTCAAATAATGCTCAAAAAAAAAACTTCCGAATAAATCCGAGTAAATGATGAAGGTCGTCCTAGATCGAATAACGATTTTGCTTCTTGAATAAATCACCTGGGATTATCTTAGACAATAATGATTTTCCTATGACAAACAAGAAAAGAAAGCTACATTTTTGTTTCGCAGCTAAGTTTCAGAAATTAGGAAAATTTTCCAGGGTTTTTAAACAATTCATTACAGTCGACAGTATTGCCAGATTATAAAGAGTAAATATCGAATATATTTCGAAGAGTTCTCTTCCATTGCTGGCGTAAATTGCGATGCAAGTTCTTCCAGGAACCTAATAAGTATCAATATGATAATAAAGCTTTCATTTACCGAAAGATTTAAGCACAAAAAAAGATTTTAAACAATGAAAACCCACCGTAAAATATGATGTCTATATAATACTAAAAGTCTGTGGTTGTAAGCGTGCTTATCTGGTGCGTCCGTCCGGCGCATAATGATTTAAGTTAATCTGGTTTAAAGGATTAAGATTTAAAAATACGGTTTTTTTTATATAGTAAGTATTATTTATTTCAGCTTTCTTCAAACAGACAATTCTTTTTAATTAAAACATTTTAAGTTAAAGACAGACAAAAAGAGGTCCCGCTTTGCTGTTTCGTACAGTTTTTGTAGAACAATTATTTATATTTCAGCTTTCTTTAAACATCAGGAACAAACTCTATCTCTGATACTGACCACTTTACTCATAAATATAACACTTTAAACTATATTTTTGTCATATATATATATATATATATATATATATATTCTAAACTTTATTTTTAGTGGATACACATATTTGAATAGACGCTCCGTTTATTTATTAAACAATATAGTTATTTATTTTCGTCTACCGGCCTGAATATTCGAGAAATCTTTTTTTAAAAAAGTGCCTTCTGAAAGGATTCGAACATGGGCCTCTCGGATGTGGCTTGATCTCTCAGTCCGAATCGTGCCTTTGAACACATATCTTTCCCGATTATCGAAATAAACATATCCGTTCTATTTCGTCAGGTGGTGCGACGTCGCCTAGAGGTCGAGGCAAATCAGACACAGGTTCGAATCCTGCCAGAGGGCGCATATTTTTCTAACAAGATTTCTCGAATATTCAGGCCGATAGATGGAAATAAATAATAAAACAGACCATCTATTCATATTTAAGTATCCATTAAAAATAACGTTTATATATATATATATATATATATATATATATATATATATATATATATATATATATATATATATATATATAAAAACAACATTTGTTTGTTTAAAGTATTTCGATAAATGCACTACAAACAATATATATTAAAGTATTTTGATAAATGCACTACAAACAAAATATATATATATATATATATATATATATTATTTCGATAAATGCACTACAAACAATATATATATATATATATATATATATTAAAGTATTTCGATAAATGCACTACAAACAATATATATATATATATTTATATATTTATATTAAAATTTCGATAAATACTACAAACTATATATATATATATATATATATATATATATATATATATATATATATATATATATATATATATATATATATATATATATATATATATATATATATATATATTTATGTTTATTTTATCAAATACTTTAAACAAACAAATGTTGTTTACAATTCAGAGTAATAAAATCCTTTTCCGTTTTATGAAAAACATTGTTTTCCGTTCGAATTGAAAACAATTTTCTGCAGTCAATTCTATCTTAATTTTTCTTTTCTTTCAACTTCATGGGGAGGGGACGCCATAACAAAAATCTGGAGATACGAAGGGTGCTGAGAAGTTCCCGGTCATACCCACTTACAATAATCTCACCAAATATTATTTAGATAAATAGATAGATAGATCGATAGATAGATGGATATGTTTGGTCACACACACACACACACACACACACACACACACACACACACACATACATATATATATATATATATATATATATATATATATATATATATATATATATTTGTGTTAGGGAACCTCAACGTGGTGTAATGGTAAGCCGGGCTTAGAAAATCACTATATATTTGTGTATGTGCCTGAGTGTGTGCGTGTGCGTGGTCTGATGAATATGAACAGACTGATAGATATACATATATGTGTGTGTGTGTGTTTGTGTGTTTGTGTGTTTGTACGTGTCAGTGTGTGTAAACTGAGATAGATAGATAGATAGATAGATAGATAGATAGATAGATAGATAGATAGATATGTGTGCGTGCGCGTGCGTGTGTAGTCTGATAGAGATGAACAGACTGATCGATATACTATGCGTCCGTGTGTGTTTGTGTATGTCAGTGTGTATAAACTGAGATAGATAGATAGATAGATAGATAGATAGATAGATAGATAGATAGATATGAATAAATCAAAATAGAATGAAAGAAATAATGAAAAAAGCTTACAATATTCGATGACTCATACAACACTTGGCCATTTCAGCATGTGCATATCAATTAATGAGTCGCCGCACAGATCGTATTTAATGACCGGCGCCCGCCTTTTGCGATGTGTCATAGTAGACAATTCTTTTGCAATCTGCACCATGTTCCTTGCGCCTATAATGAAACAGTTAATTTCAAATGTAGCCTCATGACCATTCGACGTCCATCTTGGCGTAATATATCAGATCCACTGAATAATATTCGAATTAATTCTGCTTCGTTCATTATGCAGCCATTTTATTATTTTTACCAGCATTTCTGCTTTTTAATATTTTTCAGCATCTTATTATTCCATATTTCATAACGACGCTGGCCTACAGGTGTTTTAGTGCAAACCAACTTTTACTTTTTTGAGCTAATTTTGGGACGTTGTATCCAAAACTCAACTCCATTTTGACTGATCCGTTCCACATTTTTCTGTACAGAACTTGAGTATTTTAAAAAGAATGACCCTTTTTATAGTCAAATTTCCCATTCAAGTGAGTGAAAGATTGAAAGCGTTGTAGCGATAGAAAGTCTTACATTACGATATATAAAAATTTATTATAGCGTGGTAGAGCAAAAGAAAGCAAAAAGAGAGGACGCGATGTTAAATATTTGGGTTATTCTTATTAAATTTTCATATATGAACCCAATTCATTATTCGTTAACATTTAGATAAAATTGATAACATTTAGAAAAAGTTGCGAAAAGGATAAGGGTAATGGTAATATTAGCCGTTACCCTCTAAAGAAAACATATTGCAAGGGATAAGGAAGAGAATGAGAAGATACAAGAGACATAAACAGAGGCATTGTTCAAAAATGTAAAAAAAAAACAAATGGTATTAACACAGATGCTGTTAATATGAACGAATACTAAGGAAAATACATGACCATAGAAAAATGGTTTTGGTTGATTTCGGAAAAAACGAATTCGTTATTTGCTTCTTGAAAAAACAACAAAAGTTTGATTGGATCTTATTGTTACGATTTATTTTTTTCTTGCTTGTCACAAAAAAAATAACACAAAAGACATTTTGGTTGTTATTGTAACAAATATTTTATAAAATTTCACAAAAATACCGTAGAAATTCTTTTTATAATAATTTGTAGCGGGTACAACATTTTACTATGGCTTTAAAAACGGACAATCTACATACGCTTAACAATACATCCGGGTCTGCGATGATAGAATACCTAATAAGTAATCCGACTTGTGCCTCGATTTTCGCCATAGATTTTTCTCAAATTTCAGTAGAAACCAACAGATTAGCATATGAATGTACTCGAGACCAATTGTGTAAAATCTATGCAAAGTTCCCTTTATACGCACAAGGAGTGGCTGCTGGGTCTTAATATATAATTCATAGTGCTGATTCATTAGTTATAATTTTTACTCCTCCTTGATTTTAGTTGCTGCGCACATAGTTATATGTTTTGTCCGCTGAGCACTGATGAGCGAAAAACAATAAACAGCTTTTATTTTTTTAATATATTTTTTGATTTGCAACTCTACAGTGAGTAATATTTTTCTTTTCCTTACTCTTCCCACTCCAGTTTGTATATATTTTGTATATATTATTTGAATATATACGTTTTAAAATCTTTATAAGTGATATTTTATTTTACTATAAAAATACTACAACTGGATTAACAATTATGTTTTTATTGTAACAAATATTTTTGCTGATTTGTGAAAAAGTCGCAAATGAATTCGCTTGTTCTTATTTTAAAGAATATTCTCATTGATACATCATAAAACCAACAAAAGACTTACTTGTTATTGGGACAAATGTCTCATTTCCTAAATCATGAAAATGTCACAAAAACTTGTATCTGTTCTTATTGTAATGAATAGTTTGTTTATCTCTATGTAAAAAAATCGAAAATAATATACCATATCGATTCTTATTTTAGTAAAATATATTCACTGAATTGTTTTTCCTCCTTCTAAAAAAAGACACAAAATTCTTGCCGTATCGATTCTTTTCAGCAAATCACCACTAGTATCTGTCTATATTTCTGAAATGAGGTATTATGTACACTATTTGCATTATTCGGACTATTGTCCTTATCTTTGTCGCCATGTTTATCAGAACGTTTTGGCCGTTGTACGCTCCGGCCTTCTTCAGAGACACATGACACAGTGGATAAAGGCGTTAGTTAGATCCAGTGACAAGACCCAAAGAGTGTGAGTTCAATACATGTTTAAGGCGGTGGAGAACTTTCAGAGGGGAATTAACAGGAGATAACTGACATCCATTAAACATGGCACGTGGAACTAGAACAGTCTACCCCAGTGAGCGAAATAAATGGTTCAGTTCGACATTACAACCACCTGAAGATGGCCAGAGCGTACAACGGCCCAAACGTTGTGATAAACATGGCGACAAAGATGAGGACAATAGTCCGAATAATGTAAATAGTGTAAATCTCCACTAGTATCAGGCAATGTTATTTTTCGATTAATTTACGCATCACATTCTCTTCAAGGCCTATGTTGAAATCAGCTCATAAAGATGGCCTATCTTTCAAACTAGTTAATTAAATGTCAGTGTGAAGCTGACTATATAGGTAAGACCAATCTACTTCTAGAGAAGTTGATTGCTCAGTATGTCCGAGCGTGTAATAGAAAAGGTCGACTGGATAATTTGCTTAAGTGTATTGTTACATATGGCTTTGTGTGCCTTCCCGTTGGGCTGCACTCGGGGAAAATGAAAATAATTAGCTTGGTTAAATAATATTTAAATAAATTTTACTTGCATTAGTTTTTATATCCTTTCTGTTAAACAAGCTAATATTTTTATTTTTATTAAAAACATAATATAAGATTACTTACTTTTTTCTTCCTATTTTCTCTTTTTTCATTATAATGTCACAGATAACTAACTATATTTGTTTCGTTTGTTTGTTTTTTTCAAAAAAGCAAATTCACAAAGACTTATATTATTGCGCACTGTAACAACAACTTCCCCAGCTTAACATGATTTATTCGTAATGAATATCAAGTCGCAACAAAATGTCTGGCTCGGTTTTACAAAAAAAATAATGATTAGTCATTCATCCGACGATGAAGAAACTGCATCGCTTTATCCTTTATTAAAAGAAGAAAAATAAAATAAAAATTTGTCTTCTGAACTTGAATTGACTGCCCATTTTATTCATTTACTTGTAAAATCTATGATATATACAAGACATAAATATAACAGTCTGTCAGACAAGTTTGCAATTTGCCTCTGTCATCCATTGAATTTTAATTCGTTTTTTCTCTCTCTCTCTCTTTATCTCTCTTTCTCTCTCTTTCTCTCTTTCCCTGCTCATACACACACGCATCAACTTTATGCTTATTAGTACGTGACTCATTCCAGATAAGTTATGATTAATGCATCTAGTATTTGTAGTCGTGTTTTACAATTCATATAATATAGTATTTGTGTTTTGTTGTTGGGCTGGTTGGTGATATCAGTTTTAATTGAACTGTTATCGGATAAATGGCAAGTTAATCGACACGATAATGTAGTGATTGTATAAGCAACTCCCACTCTCTCTTCATACACATAGGCACCTCTAGTAGACGATTCACCCAAGCTGTTGCCAAAATGGACTTTACACACAGTGTTACGCCGAAGCTTTAGAGAAGCGATGTGAATTGATGGAATGCCTTGAGAAATAACCTCCTAGCCGTCGAGTGCAGATCCGCACCTTCATTAGATGTTAGTGGCTGCACTCTACATGTGAACAGTTGCATCTGGGATGTACACGCGTGAGAAACCGGATAACAAGTAGATACATAAACACCTACTCGAGAAGGCAAAGAAAAAGAGCGAGAATGTAGAATACCATTTTGGGGAAAATCAACACACTGACAGTAATTGGTCAGTAGTTGAATATAAATAGGTATGAAAGACTTAGTCTCGTGTTCTCATTAAAATAAATTTAGACGTCCTAGGTAAGACGATAAACTACATCCGACAGCAAGGTTTTGAGGAGCGTAGAACCACCTGTTAATTGCTGGTGTTCCCGGGTCAACTCTGAATCAGGGTGGTAGCACCTGTAAGGGTCTTAGCTATGGGCAAATAGTTAACCTCCAAACCGGTGTCTAAACACTATGAATGTGTAAATATAGATTTTAATACCAGCAATACACTTTTAAAAAATTACTAGCAATATATTTTTGAAGAAAAAATTATTACTAGCAATACATTTTTGAAGAAAAATATTAACAGCAATACATTTTTTTTAAAAAAATCATTTTATTAACAATAAAAATCTTGTTGGAATTAAATAACCCATTGAGGTTGATATGCCGTAAAACACAACAAACCAAACCAAACCAAACGATAATTTTAGAAATCCAGCCATCCATATTTTAATCTGAAATTGTTAATATTCGTTCGATGCAATTAATTTTCACGTCTGAACTAAGGACAATGACATGAAAGTAGATTATATTAAAAAATAAATACTTGTGAAAAATAATTGCTTCTTTTTTTCATAATTAAATGCTGACTTACTGAATTATATATTTAATTATATCTACACTTAAAAAAATGATATCACTCGTGAAGACGCGATATTGTGATTGGTTGATTTTGTTTAGCGGCATATCAACCTCTATGGATTACTTAATGGCGAATTCAAACATTTTGTGGATAACACCAATTAAAGGGCGGTTCCACGCTTCTCAAAACCTTCAATCACTGCCAGATGTAGGGTACCATCATACCCAGGACGAGGCACGATATTTGAAAAACGATGAAATCAATATCGAACCAAAAAAATTTTAAAATATTTCATTATGCCTTATAAAGGCCAAAAGTACTCAGACCATGGACAATAATTTATATTTAAACTTTCACAGGAAAACAGTATATATATATATATATATACACACACACACACACACACACACACACACACACACACACACACACACATATCGGCATTTCTGAGTAATTGCGAAAATATCCGTTTAGAAGACGAAACATTGGCACGTATTTCACAGATTCATGTTTCTTTTAACCTCGTTCTGATCTTTGTTATTCTGTGTAAATTCTCATTATTTCTCTCATAGAACCTATCATAGCCAAACACGGAATACATTTGAATTCCTTCATTTCATAGACAATTTCCCCCACTCACTCGTTCACTGGGATTATGTGCCAAAAGAACCCAATAAACGGGAGCAGTTTCGAAACATTAGACGACGGTCTGTCTCATTTCGATCTTGTTCCTTGACTAATCAGCGTTCTAAAGAACCAAACCAAACAAATAGCTTGTCTTGGAAACGGTCGAGATTAAAGGTTATTTGACCAAATCGCATACGACACAGAAAATGTTTCCTAACAAATAAAGAATCTATCCAAAGCCGCGTTCATTTTAAATAGAATCTTAAAACAGGCGAGAAATAAAAGTCCAT
>CAHIKZ030001380.1:917500-1037500 GCA_903632075.3 Acanthosepion pharaonis | reverse complement strand
TGCGACTGTTAATGTCAAGCTTCAATTCAGTCTTCCGACCACTACGCTTTTATATTATCTTTACATATTTGTACATGTATATCTATTATATACATGTATTATCTAATACATGTATTATATTATATATATATATATATATATGTGTGTGTGTGTGTGTGTGTGTGTGTAAATTTGAAAGTCATTGCCATAAATAAACTGACATTATTTACATACACACTTCCTCCAACCACTTAATCATCATACATTTTGAGGTCATGACTGTAAATAACCTTAAGTATTAGCCCCAAAGAGAAGACGTTAAGAACGCCTGGTTTCCTATTCATTTACCCCCGTGACAGATATATATATATATATATATATATATATGTGTGTGTGTGTATATATATATATATATATATATATATATATATATATATATATATATATATATATATATATATATATATACATATAAATATAGATAACTAGACTCGTTTAAAAAACCCTCAATTTTTGATTTGCTAATCAAATCAATCTCGAGGGAAAAAAAGGTTTTAAAAAAAGAAAAGAGCTACAAACATGAACTTATGCCCACAAAAAAATCGCACAGATGCAGGTCTGAAGCCCAAAGAAAAAAAAACCCGATACGAGTAACAACTAACTAACAAAAAGCTCAATACAACCGTAGAGCAGACCTGGATACACCTAGTGAGCCAGACAAACCTACCTAGGTTTCACCTAAACGGATCGTCAGGGAAAGTTTAGGTGAAACCTGGTACAAATTTCTCTCCACTCACCAATTATCATCTATCTATCTATATATATATATATATATATATATATATATATATATATATATATACACCTAGTGAGCCAGACAAACCTACCTAGGTTTCACCTAAACGGATCGTCAGGGAAAGTTTGTCTGGCTCACTCTCAGTATATATATATATATATATATATATATAATCGACTCTCCCGTCGAGATTCGACGTATGAGGGTCAAGCAGATCAATTCCCAGGAAACCGACAGCCCGACTCGGCACATGAGATTTGATTATAGTGGTGAAGGCTTCGTGCAGGACCATCCACACTTTTTGAATGCCACCGAATGCCACAAGGTTCCCAAACAACCCTCCGCAGGTTTTGAATTCAGAGTTGTCCTTCTCCTAGACCAGTTGCCATCCAAGGAATTTTTGCTATTTTACCCATAGCTGCAGGGAGAGGAAGAGGATTCATACCTTTCCCAAGGGTATTAGCACGTAAGTGAATGTAATGGATTCGACGGGAATTCGAACTCGGCTCTGCGATTCCTCAATCCAAGCCGCTATCCATTACTCCACCGTGCCTGCCTGCCCCTCTCTCTCTCTCTCTCTCTCTCTCTCTCTCTCTCTCCATATATATATATATATATATATATATAGAGAGAGAGAGACAATTTCAGACAGAAAGACAGACAGACAGAGAGAGTAACGATTTTCGTGAAAAGCTCAAATATTGACCCAAGGCAAAGTGTTAAACAATATTTTGATTTGATCCAAGGCAAAGTTCACGGAAACTTCGTTTCATTTTCTTCTTCTGTGTGCCACGCCCTTTCACGGTGCTGGCGATCCCAGTTCTGCACAATTTCTTGTTCTTTTGCTATCTCTTTTAAAGCACTTTCTGCCATTTATTTGCACACACGCTCGTTAGGCAGGGTCTATTCACTGTTCCTCTCGTCTTCAGTCTGCCCTGTGAGTGACAAATTTTCCAAGCCCTCTTTCCTCATTATGTGCCCAAGAAATTTCAGCTCTCTTTCCTATCTTAATTATTAGTATTTTTTTTTGCTTCCATTCTTTTTTCTAGAACTTTGTTGTTGCTCACATATTCGTGTGCTTTGCGTATGTGGGCTTTGTGTATGTGTGCGTGTGTGTGTACGTTTGAGTATGTTCGTGTGAGTATGCGCGTATGTGTGCGTGTGTATGTGCGTTTGCGTGTGTACGTGCGCGCGTGTGTATGTGTGTGCATTCGTGCATGTGATTTTTAACAGTGTTATCTTTTATCAAAAGGGAAAAAACGGAAAATGGCGGCGGAAAATGGCCGGCATGATGTCACTTTTTCTCCTTCATTTGTTCCCGCCACATTTATCTACCATGTAATGGTAAAAGTCAATTTGTTCGTGAAGCGGTTCAATTTAGAGACACGCCAACGGACGGGACCAGAGTTCACGACATTAAAACGTAAGTCTTGGCATCGTTATTCACGGTTGATAAATGAAATCTATGGCCATATCGAAATTATTACGTTTTGTTTTTTTGTTAGTTCCGTTTGAAAGTTCAACATTTCTGTGCTGTGCGAAAAGCAGACGACAGAATTTGTGTTTAAATTAGAGAAAACAAAAATATATATTTTAAAAAAATAAGAAAATTAAGATTATTTTCTCGTATCAGAGAATATTGGTCTTCGGGGATATAATAAACTGTCGGGAAAGAGAATATCTGAGAGAAAATTGACGTCGTGGCAAAACTCACTGGATTAGATTTGCTGGTAAGGTTTCTATGTCTACAAGACTCTATTTAAATACAAACGGATTCAGCATGATAATGAAAAGAATAAAGAAAAAAAACACATAAGTAATCTCCGTAGCGAACACCATTATCTGTATATGTCAGCTACTTTAATCTATCTATCTATCTATCTATCTATCTATCTATCTATCTCATTCTGTTTATATCTATCTATCTATCTATCTATCTATCTATCTATCTATCTATCTATCTATCTATCTCATTCTGTTCATTTCTATCTATCTCATTCTGTTCATTTCTATCTATCTATCTATCTCATTCTGTTCACATCTATCTATCTATCTATCTATCTATCTATCTATCTCAGCCTGTTCCTATCTATCTATCTCATTATGTTCGTTTCTATCTATCTATCTATCTCAGTCTCTCATCTATCTATCTATCTATCTATCTATCTATCTATCTTATTATTATTATTATTATTATTATTTCTTTCTTGGAAACCCTTTATATATTTCTTTTCCTTTTATGGTGTTTCTCCTTACGTTTTTTTTAAATTGAATAATGAAAAAAAGAAATTGATGCTCCATAAGTAGCATTTTTACAAAGAATCTTTTATAACCAACTTTGTTCCTCACCTGTCGAGATGAATTCGCATCGAAACAAAAATGCATCTTTGTTGTTAGTACTCGTTTGTCCGTATATAACATCTTTATAATAAATAACTTTTGTTCTACTCTTGGTATTGAGCCCTCGTTTAAATTAATGCTATGAACCTTTGAATTTATATTCTTTTCATACTCGTTACATTTATATATATATATATATGTGTGTGTGTGTGTGTGTGTGTGTGTTTCATTAATGACGACAGACAAGGTACTACGATTAAGTGTTTTTTTTCTGAACACAGTGTGTGTAGAAACTATCCAAATATTCTGTAATTCCGATCGTTTTCGGCTCTACTTTTAGTCATTATCAAGGATGATTTTATTTTTGCTTTTTAATTGGGTATATGGGTTGTGTATATCTTTCTAGTTCGAGTGATGTTTTATTTTCCGAACACAGTCAGCACATTGTGGTCGTGTTCGTAGTTAATATTATTGATTGTTGGCTTTTTCTTTTTTATTAATAAGGCTTCCATTATTTTTCATCCTTTTTACATGTGGATGAAGATGTTATGCTTGTATTCTATACGGGTATGTTTCGGGTGGAGTCTGGTAACTTTGTGCGTGTGTTTAAATGGGTATTATTAGAGCTGCGGTCGGATAGGTGCAACATAAAGCGTCTGGATAGGCATGTAGTTTTGTGACCAATTATTTATGAATTCAATTTGATCAGGAACATAGTTCCTTAAAGGGCATTTGAACTCGTAGATAATGTTCGTTCGTTGTCATTTTGATTTTGCTGGTGTGTTGTCATTTTTTTATTGATAATTAATTTGGACAGTTTCGACACACTCTGTGTCCAGAAAAGAAAACACTTGTTTGAAAACAAGAAAATTATATAAAAAGCTTAATCGCAGTACCTTGTCTGCCGTCTTTAATGAAACATGTATAAATGAAGCATTGGTGCCTAAATACACAATATATATATATATATAATGTTAGCTATATATCTAATTCAGCCTTTTATAGGATGTAACCTCAGTACTTAGCTGTTACAATTATTTCCAAGACTATAAACCTTCCTGGAGCCGCGCCACAAGCTTAAACATGCTCTAGCAGCAGTGGAAGCCTTTCTGCTCTTGACTATTATGTCATTGCCATACAAACAAAATTGGACGAGTGATTAATGTAAACAATACGTGGCGACAGTATGTGAGGGACGTATGGTGAATGTGTTGTTCTATGAGAATGACTTTTTTTCTTAGAAATTTCTTTCAAATATTAGGGAGCGTCTTCCAAGCCGGAAAATATGGTTTATATATATATATATATATATATATATATATATATATATATATATATATATATATGCATATATATATATATACATATGCACATTTTCGAATGATAAATTATATAAAAAACTATCCGAATGTTCTTTTTTATCCTAGCGCTTTCGGCTATACATTTAGCCATTTTAAAATTATTAAATATTTTAATTGTTAAATAAGAAATAGTTTGTTGTATGTATGTTTTATAAAATGTTTTCCTTTTTCAAAACACGGTCAAAGTATTGTGTCCATGTTTAAATTAATATTATTAACTGTTGGTTTGTTTGTTTTTATTAATAAGACTTCCATTATTTTTAGCCTTTTTTTTTTGCATGCAGATGGGGCTATTATATTTGTGTTGTCAACAAGTATGTTAACAGTTTTTATATAATTTATCACCCGAAAAGAAAAAAACTTATTAGATTGCATGAGAAATTGTATAAAAACTAAATAAAAGCACTTTGTCTGTCGTATTCAATGAAATGTGCATGAAAAAAGATTGTTGCCTAAATACACAAATATATATATATATATATATATATATATATATATATATATATATATATAAATGCAAATATAATCCATGAGGACAAATCCGGAAGCGGAGACCTAAGACCGATATTATGTCCAGCTTCGTTCTCGTTACTCCTGCCATATCGCCGGTGTCAAGTTGTACTGGCCTCTGCTTTTCCCTTGGACAACATCGATGGCGTGCAGAACCGAGACGTACTGCATGGGCAATCACCGAACTGTCGTGAAACCCTGCCCAGGCGTGGGCTCTGAAGAGGACACTTCAGCATCGCTTCACGTGACGGGAAAACACGGGAAGTAACAGTCTACTGATAGGAGGATTCCAAAGATCCTTCTGACAAAGGAACTGACCACTGGCAAGAGGGCGATCATATTTTCGCTTCAAGGACGTCTGCGAAAGTGACATGGACATAGACATCGATAGGTGGAAAGACGGCGCCAACGATCGCTCACGCTGGGGACGCGATTTACACCAAGGGATCCGAGCGAGGAGAGGAAACACGAAGGTTTGCCGCCGAGGAGAAGCATGGTCCAAGGAAAGAAAAAAACACGGCGTCATTGGAGGACATGCATTTGTTACAATCAAAACTGTCAACCGTGTGTGGTCCTGTACAGCCATAACAGGTGCTGTTCCGCTATCAACAGTTGCTGGGACATAACTTTTTGGCACAAATCCAAGGTCTTTCGAGACTGACAGATGTCACACACACAAACACATCCACACACACATATATATGTGTGTGTGTGTGTGTGTGTGTGTGTGTGTGTGTGTGTGTTTTTATATTTTCATAGCGTTTTGACTCCAGTTTGAGGGTGAAATATTTGTTCTAGCTGGGACTCTAACAGGTGTTGCCCCCCGGGTTCAGGGTGGACCTGGGAACAACAACAATTAAGTGGTGGCTCCACACCCTTCAAAACCTCCCGATCACAGGCCTTACTGCCGGATGTGGTTTATCGTCATACCCAGGAAGGAACTCAGTTCGTTCATATCTATCCTTCTATCTATGCATCTAATTATCTTAATGTGTTCTCATTGTGTAATAAACAATTCTCGTTTCTATGTAAATATGCGAGTTTGTTTGTGTGTGTGTGTTGGTGCACGCGCCTGGGTATGTGTGTGTGTGTGTGTTTATGCGCGCTCCTCTGTGTGTTTGTGCGTTGGTGCGCGCATGTGTGTGTGTGTGTGTTGCTGCGCGCTTGTGTGCGTGTGTGTGTTGGTGCACGCGCCTCTGTGTGTGTGTGTGTGTGTTGGTGCGCGCTTGTGTGTGTGTGTTGGTGCGCGCTTGTGTGTGTGTGTGTGTGTGTGTGTGTGTGTGTGAAATGATATCAGTGCTAGAACTTTGTGTTTGAAGTTGAGTAAAGATTGAGTTGCAATTAAAAGTTCATTAAAAATTGGCGCTACACATTCTTTGCTATGATGGAGTAAATTCGTTATTATAGCGAACGCCCAAATGAACTATAAAAAAATAGCCATTGCATTTTATCGACTGTTTCTTTTTAAATCCAATTATTTTAAAAAGCAAATAAGCTTGTTTGTTGTAAATGGAATTCGGCTGTGATTCTAGCAAAGACATGTGATTCTTGCGACAAAATTGTCAGATGCCAGACGTTGCCATGACAACAGAAACGTATATCTTTCTGGGTCTTGCGTCGCTGCACTGACTGATGGTACACTTCTTTCATATTTCATGTGGACACCTGTTTGAATTAATATTTACAATTGGCTTTTGTTTTTCTATCTGGCGCGAAACATCGGAGTCGATTGATGCTAATAAACCATTGTCTGTGAAATTGTTTATTACAAAATGAGAACACATCAAGATAAATAGATACATAGATAGAAGGATAGATATGAACGAACTGAGATTAGTCCTGGGTATGACGATAAACTATATCCGGCAGCAAGGAGGTTTTGAGGAGCGTAGAAACAATTCTTATTTGCTGTTGTACCCAGGTCCACCCTGACCCCGGCTGGCAACACCTGTTAGGGTACAAGCTATGGGCAAATATTTAACACCCCAAACAAGAGTCAAAACGCTATGAAAGTATAAACATTTTTATCGTAAATTTACCAGCAATGCGTTTTCACAGTGAAAAAAAATACCAGAAACACATTTTTGTAAAAAAAATAAACATTAAAAACTTATCAGCAATACATTTCTGCAAAAAAAAAAATTTATTATGCCCCACCCCAAGCAAAAGAAATATTTTCAGCCAGTTCAAGATGGATTCAGATGACTACTACTACACACAAGACAAAATTTAAAAGATTTAACATAGGAAAGAAAAAAATTAATTCCTTTAAATAAAATGTGGAAATAACCAGTCTTCGCCTGATGAAGGTCATAAAATCCGAAACCCGTGTAGCAAAAATATAGAATAAAGTATTTATATATATATATATTTATTTATATATATATATATATATATATATAAGTGAAGACACGCTTTATCTCTCATATTGAGCACTTTATCCCATAAATATAGCACACCTTAAGAGTATATTTCTTCATATATATATATATATATATATATATAGAATAAAGTATTTTTTAAAAATCACATTATAATAAAAACGTTTGCGGCTTTTCTCTCTTTAACGATTTAGTTTTCGGGGTTTCTTTTTTCATTTAATAATTAATTCCTTAATTCATTTTTGCCTTCAAATTAAACTGTACGAATGTGAAATGAAAGGAAACTTCGAACTCCACAACATGGGAACTTACATTATCATTTTGGAGGTGTTTAAGTCAGAAATCTGCATTATTGATTTCATGGCGGTCAGCTGTAACGCTCTGTCGATTTGTTTTATTATTTGATGGAACATGATCAACCATTATTAATTTTTGAGTAGTATTTCTTTCATCTTAATTTTACTCGCTTTTCATCATAACTACTCAGGCTGTCATTCTACGACCAGTAATAGACAGAGCTGATTGTCATTAATGATAAACTCATGACAACATTGGAATGATGGCTGAAAAGCTAAAGAAACAAATATTGTCGGTAAAAAGCCGCTGAAGGAAATATGAAGATATACCAATTAAAAATCTCTGTTACCAAATATATCCCTTTAATAATAATATGCGCAATATTAAATGTTGATTACACGAGACATATAATCTTTATTATCGAACTGAATCAGGACCCTTAATGGGTTCTCGGATTTTGAAGTGAAGTGGTTTTATAGCGAAACATATTTTATTAATAATCTTGGGAAATCGGTGTGGCGTAATGGGTAACAAGCATGTTCTGGCTTACGACAAATACAGCTGTATAATGAGTTCGATCCTCACTGGGTGTCCCATACTTTCAGCCTTGTCTCTACGCCTAGAAAATCAAGTGGCCGCTCTGAGGTGGTGTAAAAAAAGTTAGCAAGTTTGTCTCGCTAGAACAATTACAACTGAGTTGTGAGTTCGATCCTCACTAGGTGTCCAATACTTTCGACCTTGTGCTTAGGAAATCACCATTTTTTTTTTAATTCATATTTTGTGATGCATTTGGTCACAATTCATTAGTTAATTTATTCTTTTACAAATGTTTTATTCCTATAAATTTTCTAGGTATATTAATGGTTAGTTGCTCGGATAGAAAAATCAGAGTGCCGTGTTCGAATTCTGTTCAAGTTTGTTATGTTTCCACACTTCAATTTTTTAAAGTAATTTATCAATCCGACCGATTTTTATTACATCTAAATGTTATTTTTAGAGGATACTCATATCTGAGTAGACGCTCTGTTTATTTATTAAACAGTATGTTTATTTATTTTCGTCTACCAGATAGAAATCTTATTAAAGAAGTTCCGGCTAGAGAGGCGTATATTTTCCAATAATATGATTTCTCGATAGACGAAAATAAATTAATATACTGTTTGATAAATAAAATGGGGTTCTATGAGTAACCGCTAAAAATAACGTTTACAGTGATGAAAATTCGCGAATCCCGTGACTCTAGAATTGTAGGGCAGCACATGTACTGTGTCTTGAGCAAAATAGCCTGACGGAGCCCAACCCAAATTCAGAGTTTTCTCTTCTTCTCGACCACCCGAGGCTATAGAACCCAATCTGCTATTTAGACATAGCTGAGGGAAAGGAAGAGAATTTATACCTTTCCCAAGGGTAAGTGAATGTAATAAACTCGACTGGATTTCGAACTCGGTTCTCCAATTCCTCAATCCGGGCCGTTATCCATTATCCTATCGAGCCTCCTTAAAATTCAGTTACGTGTAAATATCCTTTAGAAATGTATGAACTCTGAATTCAAAATCTCTAATTAAGGGCTAAATATGTTCACCAACCTGCAATTGGCCAAGCATGGTTAGTACGGCTACAGCCCTGAAGAGATGGTCAACTGGGGGGGGGGATACCGGCAAGGAGGGATAAGATCGTGGATTTGGATCTGATTTAATGAGCTTTAATCCCGGCTTTATTTCTCTTTCGATTATTCTTCTATTCGTACATAAACAATTTTCATTATTAGACAAATTTTATTATTAATCTTCGCTTCTTCATTGTTTTGTTTCCATTTGATCGCTCGTTCTCCTTTGGCAGTTAAATTGCAGGAATTCAGAAATTGCTTCGGACAAAACTGCAATTTGCGTCTGATGACATGGAAGCTTAACGAAAATGATTAATACTTTAGGATTTTACAAGAATATTTTTTTAATCATTTCACCTCAAGGAAGACAATAAGACGCAGACTTTTTTTTTAAGCATTTCATCCCAAGCAAAGCTGGAAGCCACTAGGACGCAAGGGGTTACAGAGGATTTGGAGCGAGAGCAGGATAGGAGTGATAGAGGAAAGAATGAGGAGAAGAATAGTGGATAAATCAAGACAACTGGAGATGTCAATTGACATTACATTTGTATAGTTGGAGATTATAGCTAACGGGGAAACAGGAAAAGGGAAGGGAGTTCCACAGGCGAGAGGTGCGAGACATGAAACTATTGGTGTAGAAGAGGCGGCTACATTTAACAGTTTCAACAGTGAAAGGGTGGGAGCAGGATGCCAGCCTCGTAGGTCGCTTGAATTCGCGAAGTCTGGGAACCAGCGGAAGCAACTCATCGGAGCAATTACTATGAAAGTATTTGTAGAAAAGACAGAGAGAGGCGACGGCCATATTATGTTGAAACACCTGTTCCCGTACGATCATCGAATTTAAGCAACGTCGGACCTGGTCAGTATCTAGATGGGTAACACGGCTTGGTAATAGCAAGTTAGAAAGCTTGGGTGTGCAGGTGGTGTAATGGATAATGTTTCAGAATTGTTAATCAGAGATCCGAGTTCCAATTGTTATTGGATTCACTTAAGACGCAGAGGTTTAGTGACTAGAAAAGGAAAAAAAAAATATTAACGTGCGAGAATAATAAAGGAAGAGGAATTAAGAAGACAGAAAATAACGATTGACATTGCATTTTAATTTTTGGAGATCGAAGTTGACTGGAAAGTATGGAGATGAAAGAAAATTCCACAAGCGAGAATTACGTCAGAAAATAATCTGTTAGCACAGAACTTATACATCCAGCCATTTCCACTGTAAAATTATGAGACCTTGCCGCCAATCTAGTACTGGGCTTAAATTCATAAAGTCTAGCTACCATAATGGAAAGTAATATTTATTTTGTCAAATACAAAATTATGGCACAAGGTTAAAAGGGGCGATAAGGGAAGGCATGTGTTCAGTCGGTCGTATCTTAAACTTAGCTAGCCATAATTACTAACCCAAAATGCCACAGTATTCCTTACACCAAAACAACACAATCTTACTTAACATTCTTACTACAGCCACCATAATACCTCAGAGTCTCTATGAAGTTCTAACTAGTTCCCATATGTACAATTTGTCGGTGAGGGATAAAATAACAACGTTTAAAAACGACTACCCCTACAGACCACCATAGAGGAAATAACAATTATCATGAAAGTATTGATAGAAAAAGCACAGGGAAGCTACATTGTGGCTGTGGGAAAGTGACTGAAGCCGAGGTACCAGATCAGGACCAATAACATTGCAGATTTCTTCTTTGGATTTTATCATGGATCTCTAAATATATAGCTAGAGTAGTATATGTGGCAGCAATAGTCAATGCATGGACGAATGGTAGACTTATAAATATGTCAGATAGATTTGGGGGGAAATTGTTTAGCACGACACAGTGAAACAACTTTCCTAGCTGCAGATATAACGGTTGATTTGATATAATCTTTCCACTTTTTGCCAGCTGAGAGCCTTAGCCTGAGAAGGCGGAATGTGTCACTTTCCTGGAGGTTAGCATCAGCCATGATGATGAAAGGCAAAAATAGGTTCTCTCAGACGATTAATAGAGAGCAGTGTCGTTTTGAGGGCGTTAAAATTAACAAACCATTCCTTGCCCCAGTTAAAAAAAAAACAACTGTCAGTCATTTTTTTAGATCAGCTGTCGATATGACTTTATCGAGATTTTACTATGAAAACAGGAAAAATAGTTTTCGCCATCAGGATACATCTCGAGTTGGGAGCTGATGACATCAGGAAGGTCATTGATGAAAATTAGGAATAACTTAGATTCAAGGATATAGCCATGGGGGGAACACCTGCATTAATAGAAAAAGATCTAGAAGAGTGGGCGTTCAAGACAACATTCATTTCGCGATTTGATAAGAAAAATAAAAAATTCCTTCATAATTATGTAGAATAATGAAAATACTTCAAGCGGACAGCTCAATCAAGAGATTAGATTATTTCTGAAAGAGTTTTTGTCCGTGATACACTTTCAGTTGTCCGTCCATATTAAAAATCATGAAATTAATTTTCTTGTTATTTTTTTCCTTCGTCTTTAATTATCTTCTTTCCTTTCTTTTAGTATCATTAAAACTATACGAAGCCAGTTTGAATAATCAAAAAAGAATTTGGTGACGTTTTATTTATTTATTTATTTTTTTATTAATTGCCGAAAGTAGATTGCTGTCGAGATAAAATGGAATCATGAGAATGCGTTTGGTGTGTCTCTGAGTTCGAGCCTTGGCCAGGTCGAGAACGGCTCATTTTCCAACTGCAAACATGTGAGTGGAACAGGGGCTTCGGTTCTTAGCCACACCTTGCGAAATTGCCGCTAAACATGACTTTGGCCTAGGGTGACAGGTTAAAGTTCAGGGTTGAAATTAATATTTACTCACGTACAACCTATCTTTCTCAGTCTCTTCATATCTATTTCTCTCTCTCTCTCTCTCTCTCTCTCTCTCTCTCTCTTTTCCTGGCACGCACACATGTGTACGGAATTAATTGTACCAAATTCAAAACTCTATCTATCTATCTATCTATCTATCTATCTATCTATCTATTTGAGACTTTTCATATCTATTTCTGTTTCTCTGACTATCTCTCTTTCTTGGCACGCACACGTGTACGGAATTAATTGTACCAAATTCAAAACTTTCTATCATTTAAAATATATAAAACATAAATTAATTTCTCAAAGTAAAATAATATTAATAATTAATTGTTTGAATGCTAATTAATCGAAAGAACACTTATACTAAATAATAATTATTCAAAGTTTGAAATATGTATGTTGCCTTACTTTGAGAGAGTCAGTAGGGATTTACTTCGAACTAATAACGCCCTTGAAGGATGACATAAGGTTTTTTCACCAAATGTCATCCCATCATCCCACAATATGGAAATTCTTAGAGGCTCTTAAAAGAGAACAGAACTTGCAAGAAATTCATATTTCAAAAGTAAGGTCAGTAATATCAAGAGTGCCAAGAAATATCACGACGTAAATGGAAAACTTAAAAAATTAGTGGCATTCTTTAACGAATATTAATCACGAGTGTTTGGTTTACCAACATCTATATGGGTCATTTAATGCTGAAATCGAAATATGAAAATTCAAATTTTATAATTAATTCAAGAAAATGACATTTTTTCATAATGAAATCGTAATTACTCAGCTTGATTTATTTACCAAATAATCTTACAAAATCAAACAAGGAATGAAAATCTGTTTCTCCGTAATGAAGTTAAAAATATAGCAATGTTTTTTTTATTTTTTAATAATGTATGTGATGTCTTCAATTCTGCTATACAAATGTATTGTTGGTCACTACAAAAAATGTATAAATGGTCATTTTATTATAAAATGTATCGCTGGTGATTTTACTTTAAAAATCTATTGTTGGTCATTTTACTATCAAATATATTCTTTCTCCTTTTGCCATAAAATGTTTTGTTGGTAATTCTTTTTTATATATATATAAAAATGTATTGCTGTTAATTTCACAACACAAATGTAACGTATAAATGTAATGTATTGCTGGCATACAAGTTTTTTGATTTCTGTGTGAGGGTTCACTATTCCCCCCCCCCCTCCATACCTGGGACCCTAAGTGGTGCTGCCACCCGGATCAGATGTAGTTTATCGTCATACCCAGGACATACTCATGGTGTAATAAAAATTATTTTATTAAAAAGGAAAGGCTTCGAGAAAAAAAAGTAAAAAAGCGACTAAAAGAGAGTGAGAGAGGGGGGAGAGGGGAGGGAGAGAGAGGGGAGAGAGGGAGGAGAGAGGAGGAGAGAGGGAGGAGAGAGGAGGGAGAGGGGAGAGAGAGGGGGGGAGAGAGATGGGGGAAAGAGAGGGAGAGAGAGGGAGGAGAGAGAGGGAGAGAGAGAGGGAGGGAGAGAGTGAGAGAGAGGGGGGAGAGGAGAGAGAGGGGTGAGAGAGAGAGAGGGGAGAGAGAGGGAGAGAGAGGAGAGAGGGAGGGAGAGAGGAGAGAGAGGGGAGAGAGGAGAGATGGGGAAGAGAGGAGAGAGAGGGAGGGAGGGAGAGGGGGTGGAGAGGAGAGAGAGGGGAGAGGAGAGAGAGGGGAAGAGAGGAGAGAGAGGGAGAGAGAGAGAGAGGGGGAGAGAGGAGAGAGAGTGTGAGAGAGGGAGAGAGGGGGAGAGAGAGAGGGAGTGAGAGAGAGGAGGAGAGAGTGAGAGAGAGAGAGAGCGGAAGAGAGAGAGGGGAGAGACAGAGAGAGAGGGAGAGAGTACAAGGGCAAAAGTTACAAAATAGAGGAAGTTGCCAAGAGCCATGATTGCCCACGTCCAGACAGGAGATAGCATATTAAAGAAAGAATATTTTTTAATACAAAAAAAATTATAGTATTGTATAATTAAATATGTTTCTGCTAAAACAAAAAAAGTGTTTTTATTTCAAGATTTGGTAATGCCTGATTCAAGAACAAATTAAAAAATATATACGTTTTCTCTTGAAACAAAGATATGGCGCGTGCGAAAAGGGATTTGACCAGAAATGGACTGGAGCTCAAGACATTCCCTTCTCTATAGTTCCACCTCATCTCAACACACTTTCTACATAGATTTTTCAATTTTCTTTAAATTTTCCGAAAGTATTCTATTTGCTAATTGAAATCTTGATTTTGAAAATTTTTCAGCGCCCCCTCAAAGTGTTTATTTAATAATGAGATAATCACATTTTTAAATCCTGATACATTCAGACGATGTGTCTACTTCAATAATCAATTGACAAGTGGAAAAAAATTCTCTGTTGGTTTTTCAATATTAGATTATGAAAATGGTGTTATTCACGAGAAGATTGATGGTATTATGAATGGTGGAGAGGGGGGGTGGACAAGAAAAAGAGGTAAAAAAAAGTGAGGTAAAAAGAAAAGATAGGAAAGTGAAAGAGAAAAGGTCAGTGGTTACGAGAATAAATACGAAAAAGGAGTAAAAAGAGAAGAAAGAATTACGATTTTTAAATGAAGCATTTGATAATAATAATAATAATAATAATAGTAATACTAATAAAAATAATAAACTAATAGTAATAGTAATAATATTAATAATAGTAATAGCAATAGTAATAATAATAATAGCATTAATAATAATAGTAATAATTTACGAGGATCGCTACAACAAACTTCCTCTATTAGTTTAGACCCTGCTGTAACAATAAAAGATTTAGAACAAGGAGAAGCTTATAAGTACCTAGGTGTAAATGAGAGTGAAGGAATTCACCATAAGAAAATGAAAGAAATAGTGCGTAAAGAGTACTATAGAAGGGTACGACTGGTATTAAAAACTGAATTGAATTCTCAGAACAGAATTATGGCCATTAATAACCTTGCCATCCCAGTGGTCCAATATAGTTTCAACATCTTGAACTGGACTCTAAATGACATCAGACAAATGGATTCTAAAACAAGAAAGCTTCTTTCTAAGTATAAGATGCATCATCCAAAGGCTGATCTAGACCGTCTATACATACCCCGTAAAGAAGGTGGAAGAGGTCTTATTCAGCTAGAATTGTCATACAAGACAACAACTATTGGCTTACTAACTTACATGGAAACAACAAATGACTGGATGATAAAATTAGTGAAACAACATGAAAACAGAAAGAAAAAATATTCAATAATAAAAGAAGGCAGTAAATACAAACAACATTTACATTTAGTAGATTCTGTAGTAAATCAAAACAGAAGCCAAGAACCAACTATTGCAGCAAAAGATATGAAAAAAAAAAGAAAGCCAAGGATAAAGCCCTTGAACAGATGAAACAACGCTGGCAAGACAAACCTCTGCATGGCCAATATCCAGAACGTGCAAATAAACCCAATGTTGATAAAGTTAATACTCATCGATGGTTACGAGCATCTGGATTAAAGTCTGAAACTGAAGGCTTTATTCTTGCAGCGCAAGACCAGAGTCTTTTCACTAGGAATTTTCAGGCAAATATCATACATAATAATGTGGATCCAAAATGCAGGTTCTGTGACAAATACCAAGAAACAATAGACCATCTAATCTCAGGATGTTCTATACTTGCCCCAAATGAATATAAAAATCGTCACGATAGAGTGGGGCAATACTTACACTGGACAATGTGCAAACACTTTGGAAAATGTGTAAGCAAACACTGGTATGAACATCGGCCAGCGCCGGTTACAGAAATAGAAGATGTCACCATTCTATGGGATTATACCATCCACACAGACAGAAAAATTGAAGCAAATAGGCCAGACATTATTGTCAAAAACCAGAAAGAAAAAACTTGCCTACTAATTGATATGGCAAACAGCGGATTGTAACATAGCAACCAAGGAATTTGAAAAACTATCAAAATACAAAGACCTGGAAATTGAAATAGAAAAAAATGTGGAAATTGAAAACAAGAATAATACCAGTGGTAATAGGTGCACTTGGAATTATAAAAAATGGAACAAAACAACACATTGAAAGAATCCTGGAAACCCCAGCTTAAGAGACATACAGAAAATTGTCTTATTAAGTACAGCACACACACTAAGGAGAACTTTGTCTATGTAACGCTAGCAACTTCATCGGAGATAAAAAAAAAAAAAAAAAAAAAAAAAATTAACATGAAATGTGGCCATAACAACACACCACGACCTGCCTTAGGTCTTTCCGCAGACTTGGTAGGTAGTGTGTCCATAGCAGAAATCGAATGATGATGATAATAATAATAATAGTAATAATAATAATGCTAATAATAGTAGTAAGAGTATTCATGATAGCAATAAAATAATAATATTAATAAGTGTAATAATAATAGTAATGGTAATAATAATAGCAAGAGTAATGATACTAGTAATAGTTATAATAATACTAGTAATATTAATATAATAATAATAATAGTAATATTAGTAGTAATAAAATAGTAGTAATATTAATATTAAGAATAATAGTAATAGTAATAATAGCAATAATAATAATAATAATTATAATAGTAATAGCAATAGTAATTGTAATATTAATAATAATAATAATAAATAATAATAATAATAAAAATAGTAATAATAATAATAATGACTGTATTAATAATAATAATAAATGTTAATAATAAATAAATAAATGAGTTAAGCCAAGCATTTCTCTCCAGGCTTCTGATCTTAACTGATTGGAAATATACCGTATTTGGCGTATAAGGCGCACTTTTTTTTTTTTTTTTTTTTTTTTTTGCTAAAAATATCTTTTAAGATTCGCCTGCGTCTTATATGTCATATGTAGGTTTAAAATTCGCAATATTCGGCCGAAATTCGCTACTTGGCAACTCCTATTAGCTTAGACTTAAACATGAAGAATCCATAGAAGACGTAGATTTCAATGCCTGATCACGACCTTACATTTACAGGAAGAATAAAAAGACCCACCATTGCACAAATCTGCAAATGGGTGAAGCATGTCTGTGATAATATTAGACATGAAATTGTTGTGAAATCTTTTAAAATGTGTGGCATTACCAATGCTCTCAATGAAACGGAAGATGACGTATTATTTAACGACGATTATAGTAGTATTGAAAATGAGTATCAGTTTTGATAACGAAGAATTTTATGGATTTGAAGATGAATAAAATTTTAATGGTAACTGTACTGTTTTACTCAATTGTAATAATTGCTTGATTTCTATTTTGTTTTCTTACCTTTGGATAAAATAGTTTTTATAGGCTCGTGTTCTTTTTTCTTATTATTTTTCGTTTAATTGTAATCATGGCTTGTTTAACCAAAATAATACCTTGTAAATGTAACCTAGGCTGTACTATTTACTAATAATTTTACTAATTTTACTAACTACTAATTTTTTCTTGATTTTCCCCACTGAAATTGGGATGCGTCTTATACACCCGTGCGTCTTATATGCCGTCAAATACGGTAACAGGTTTTGTCATAGTTAAACAAGATGAACTGAAACAATATCCATTTCAGTCCCACATATTTGCTTATCAGTTGCCTGACCTTAAGGCTTCTTGAGGACTGATGCACTGTGCAACGTTTTTCAGCTGTGGTGTAGCAACATGGAGTCGAGAGAGGTTGTGTTTTATTTTAAGATGACTTGGGAATCCCATATAGACACTTGGAAGTAATCGGAAACTGAACGAAATGGCTTACCTCAAGAGATTTCTAACTGAGCCATGCCTGCAAGTTTAGGCAGGCGCTGCTTTTATAGAAACCTGCTACACACATTTGGCTGTAATGCATGTGCGAGGTATACCCTTATGAAACGGAGTGTAATGATAGTGATGGCATTTGGCGTATATTTGTACCGTGTCTCGCTTTTGTTGGCATATACTCTACTCTCTCTCTCACATTAATAATGATAATAATAATCGATTCTATCGCATTGACGGTAGATGGGATCATAATGTCATTATGAACTATATCGGCTGCATAGTATGCGATTCGCCAAGGTTACACACGATTTTGAAATCAGAGTTTTTATTTTTCCTAGTCTGGTTGCCAACCACGGCTAGAGGACCCAATTTGTTCTATTATCTGACCCATAGCTGGGAATAATAATAATAATAATAATAATAATAATAATAATAATAATAATAATCTGTCAAAATACAAGGACCTTGAAATAGAAATCTCAAAAATGTGGCACATGGGAACATCAACAATCCCTATTGTAGTCGGAGCCCTAGGATTAGTTGGAAAAGATTCCAATAGACTAATTGAAGAGATTCCTGGAAGTCAATGCCTCAAAAAGATACAAAAAATTGTTCTGACAAGTACAGCCCACATTTTACGAAGGGCTTTATCTATGTAAATTTTTTTTCGTCAGTGGAAAATGTCATGATGCCATTTCTAACCTTAGGTCCATGGGCGGGACCCAGAAAGAAATGTGTAGACGCCAGAAATCAAAGGAAATAATAATAATAATAATAATAATAATAATAATAATAATAATAATAATAATAGTGTCTCTATTAGGAAAATAAAGATGACGTAGAAATGCAGAAAGGTGTTGCTGACTAAGTGCAAATTGTGTTCGCCTTAATTCGAATTGGCCATAGTTATTCACGATGCGTACATGAAAGCCGGGATCCCAAGTTGGAACGTGCAGATCAAAGCCTTGTTGAAGATGTTTGATTATTTACGAATTTGATCTCATGGTCGAAGAATGGATTGACTATAATATTGAGATAAATAGTAACGATAAAAAGAGTAAGATTCCAGATCCATGAAATTAATAAGTAACACCTGCCCCCTAATTGAAGTGGCATGTCGATATGGCACCCACAATTTACAAACCAATTATTTGTCTGTCAAATTGAATTTGACAAATAAAACAGCCTGCAGGGAGAAAGAGAGAGAAAGAGAGAGAGAGAGATGTCAGTCGGACAAATATTGTAGAATACTTCCGACTAACTCATGTTGCTCTCACACCTTGCTCTCACTGCGTGGAACTTTCAAGATGGCCACGTGATATCTATATTTTGCAGACCGGGCAACAAAGTAACGAGCTTATACCTCAGGAACGACTGATGCTGAGAAAATTAATTTTTTCCCGGTTATAAGTGTTGTTAATAGAGACAAATTGGCAGCATAATTGTATCTTCATTTTGATCTCTTCATTTTTTGGTGATCTGGTCAGTAAAACATAAGACCTATTTGAAGAAGACTTAACAGTTTTGTGTGCTACAAGCAAAAGGTATGGCTAGAGAATGAAGATGACATGGAAATAACCCGCTACAAAAAGCAACCCAGTAACTTGAGGCCTCAAAGTCCTGTTTTGCTAAGCAAACTGATGGCGCTCACTCGGACAATGGAGGTGCTTATTTAAAAAGTGTGTATATCTTTTCACATTTTTTTGATGCCTGACAAAAATGTGATCCTTGGTACAATAAACAGAAAATTATAGAATTTGAAATCTTTAAATCAAATACTATCGAAAAAATACTATGGCTAAAAAATATCACTCCATCAAAAAAAATTTATAAGCTACCAAAAACGAATAGTGAAATGTTTCCAACTCCACCAGCAAAAATAGAAAACTAAATAATGTAAATGGCCTGATATAACTCAAAAGAAACGTTTAAATAAATTAGCATCGTCTTCCCATTCGGTCACTTCTTGCAATCAGTTCCCCTAGAATTCTTGCATGTTGTAACGCACTTGAGACCATGTTTCCGGCAAGAGCAGATGTTTGTGCCGCAAGGACTCTTGGACGAAACATTGCACTGATCCAGAAGAGTTCAAATAAAGTCCACATTCAAATAATTCTCTGTCTCTTGAATACTATCTATCATTTGACGTTATCATCAGATAGTGTCAGATGATAGATAGCATTCAAGAATATGAAACAGTTACAGATTCTATTGCAGAATCGGGAAAACATGGACGCCACTACTGAACTTTAGAAATTGACATTATAATGCTCGAATAATTCGTAAGACACATTCGAAATGACTTGTGTACGAAAACAAATTCGAACTACTGTTTAGGGGCCTGTTTAGGGGCCAGAAAGAAAGACAAGGAAGACGAAGGTAGGTTGAAAAAGTATATTGAAGATATATACAAAACAATAGTGTTAGTAATAAGTAGATAGAGGTGTACGTCCGAACGGTAGGTTAGCACTGCGTTTTTCTCTCCGCCTCAACCGACTCACGCAGTTAGTATGGATGAGAGGAGGAGGAAGAGTTCATTTTACTGTAGGAGGGTTTACAACAACAACAACTCAAGTGGCTAAGAACCATGTTTTACCTTCAAGAACCTGTTTTCGCAAAGAAAGTGGTGGTCAGAAAAACACCCGTAAAAATTTGTCCAAAATGTATGAGAGAGTGAGTTTTTATTTTCTTGCAGGATATAAAATTCCGCTTCCAATGATAGAAAACATGCCTTGGTTACATTTTTACGGGAACTCTTTATATCCCCTCAAAATCGACCAGACTATATGTGAAAACCTAATAATATTAAGGATTTAACAAAACATGATTAATACAAGATTCTACTGGACATAAAATGGGGGTAGACTTTCCTATTGTTATTAAGTAATAAGCTGATCCTGAACTCAGAAAAGTGAGAGTGAAACTGGGGAAGAAAAAAGAAAGGGAAAGAGAATGAGAAAAGGGGAGAAAGAGAGAGTGCAACTGAAGAAGAAGAAAGGGAAATAGATTGAGAAAGAGGGGAGAAAAAGAGAGAGAGTGACTGGGAAGGAAAAAAGGGAAAGAGAATGATAAAGAGAGAAGAAAAAGAGAGAGTGAGACTGGGGAAGAAAAAAGAAGGGGAAAGAGAATGAGAAAAGGGAGGGAAAAGAGAGAGTGAGACTGGAGAGGAAAAAAAAAGAAAAGAAAAGAGAAAGAGTAGAGAAAGTGAGACTGAGGAGGAAAAAGAAAAGGGAAGAGAAAGAGTGGAGAAAAAAAAGAGAGAGATTACCAACACTGTAGCTTGGTAAAAATCACTGTTTCTTAAAAGAAGAAAAGGTGATGTGAAATTTGCAGAAATAAGTCTTTTTGATACGAAATAACCAATTGGTTGGTTGGTTGTCTGGTGGACTTTACATATCAACCCTTTTTGTGCCATTCAATGTCAAAATAAGTCACACTTTAAAATTCTATTTGCGTCTATAATCGCCGACTTGGCTCGAGGTTACGTAAATATTGGTCGTTTATAAACATTTATTGGTTCGGGGATAGGTAAACATTTGTCGTTTATATTTGAGTCGATAAGCATTTATTGGTTCGGAATAGGTAAATATTGGTAATGTATATTTTAGTCTGTAAGCACTTAATTCGTTTAGGGATAGGTAAATACTGGTCGTTTGTATTTGAGTCTATAAGCATTTATTGGTCCGCGAATAGGTAAATATTGGTTGTTTATAATTAAGTTCAATAAGCAATTACTTATTTAAGGGGTAAGTATTTTTTTTTTTTTGATTCTGTAGGCATTTACTAGTTCCATCATAGGTAAATATAGCATTTACTTGGTTTGGGAACATGTAAAATTATTCGTTTATATTTTAATTTATAAGGCTTTGTTTTGTTCCGAGGATAGATAGAGATAATTTGGTTTATTCTTGAGTCTCATTGCATTTATTTATTTTGCTAATAGAAACATATTAGTTGCTCATATTTGAGACTCTAAGCATTTATTTGGTGGCAGGCCCCTTGGGCGGACGTCCTGGGTAAGACGATAAACTACATCCAACAGCTCGGCCTCTGATCAGGAGGTTTTGAGGAGTGTAGAACCACCTCTTAATTGCTGGTGTTCCCAGTTCCACCCCTGACCCGGGGTGGTAGCACCTGTTAGGGTCCCAGCTATGGGCAAATAGTTAACACCCAATTTTGTGTAAAAAATAGGTTTTAATATCAGAAATACTTTGCAATAAAAAAATTATTACCAGCAATAATTTTAAGGAAAATTATCAGCAATACTTTAAAAAAAATACCAGCAATACAAACAGCTATAGATTCTTTGGAAAAATATGACCGGCTATAGATTTCTTCAAGGAAAAATGTTTCCAGAAATAGATTTTTGAAGAAAAACATTACCAGCAATAAAAATTTTGTCGGCATTAAATAACCTATTGAGGTTGCCGTAAAACAAACCAAACCTTGGGGGGGGGCTTCGTCTTAAGCAGCAAATGTCGCATATTCTATTCTTCACTAATAGGGAGCAGGATTCGAAAGAGTGAACAAAATTGTAATGGGATTGGTTTAGCTAATAGGTAATTAGCATAAAGAGAGCTATAACATATAGCTCACGGGTAACTTTGAATCAGTGTACGTGGAATAACTACGGCTACTAAATTTGATCAAATGGCATCGCCTGACAGAGCTCTGTTGAACACAGAAGAACCTGAAAACGTAAAGATTTGGATAATATGCTTTGAGGCACGTGCCAGAAGAAAGAACTTAAGAGATGACCAAAAACCTGAAGAAACTACAGTTGCGAGTGGCCAGTCTGTATTGGCAATTTGGTCCCAGGAAGGACAGTCGTTGATGTGTCTTTCCAGGATATTGACACCAGCTGAATTGAACTACTCTAATATTGAAGACGAAGTACTTCTTATTGTATGATGTATGACCAGAGAAAGACAATTTTTATTAGAAAAAAGATTTTTGTTGAGATCCGATTAAGCTCTTAGAATTTATATTCCATCCTAGAAAGGAATTGCAGAAAGTTACATCATCCAGATTATTAAGATGGGCTATGATGTTAATGGCTTTTGATTATGATATAGAATACGGGAAGGGAAACAGGATACCACACGTAGACGCATTGTCTCAACTACAGTTTGAAAAGGAACAAAATGAAAAAAAACATAAAAAATGTTGAGAAAGAATTTTTGCATTGGGCGAAACGGATGGGTTGCCCATGGATAGAATAGTTATGGAGACATTACAAGCTCCAGACTTAAGGTGAATTTTATCTAAAATAAGGAACAATAAATGGAGTAATTGTTCAAAAGCAGAAAGACCACACAAAGAAACCAAATACAAACTATCATTATGTTGTGAGACCGTAACATACCTACAACATGGACTCTTCCAGGATTATATAAAGTATGCGACATAATACTCTAAGAGAAGAGGAGGAAAGAGAGAGAGAGTATTCTAATACCGTAGTATCAGCCGCGTACGACTACCAATATTGGACACTAGCACATAGTAAGCTCCGCTTACACTTACACTATCTTTGTAACCTTTTTGTTTAATATATCTTTCTTACCTCTAATCCGTGTTCCGTGTTTTTCTTCCGTGGTCCCAACTTTGGGCCCACATCACATTAGAAAATGGTCTAATTTGTAGTGGGAATTTAGTTGTACCACCAAAAAAATGTAGAAAAGAAGTAATTAAACGTGTACATAATGATGTGCATTGTGGGATAACCTCTACACAAAAAAGGTTAAATCTAGATGCGTGGTTACCTGGACACACCCGGGATGTGAAGAATAACGTACGCAAATATAAATGTCCCGAAATAAAGAATTTTCATCACAATAAGTTACACTCTAATCAAACAGAATCATGGTCTAAAGTTCATATAGATCACCACAAGTCAATGGGATAGGTTTATGCCTAATACTGATTGATGTTTTTTCCGCCTGGCCTGAAGTTTTTCTGAGTTCAGGATAAAAATCTATTACTGTAAAACAAATATTACGCATAATATTTGCTAGAAATGGAGTATAAAAAAACATTAGTAATTGATAATGTTCCCGAATTATGTGACGAAAGTCTATGCTTGTGGTTAAGTCTTCCATATCAAACACATTAACACCCTCAAATAAATGGGATTGCTGAATGAATGGTCCAAACAATAAAGATGGCATTGAAAGCATTTTCTTCTCAGCAAGAAAAGATTGAAACTTTTCCTACCAAGATTATTGTTGAGTTACAGAACGATATCTCATGCTGACAGATCAGAGAGCTTGTGTGCATTAATGGGCAGACAGATTAGAACTCCATAAACCATGTCTTAATCTATTAAATGAAACCATATGGTACAAAAGAAATAAAGAAAGAATTTCATAACGCAAAAAGGATACAACACAGCATTATTACGTAAGAATGGTAAAAATATTGTTGCCCATGCAGACCAGTTAAGAGCTAACCAAAATTACGAGGAAATACAAAGCGAAGCTAGTTCGAATCACTATGTAGATGAACAAGAAAGCAGGACAGATGAATCAATGGACGACCAAAGTTCTTCGGAAGACTCGGAGTACGAGGCATGGGACACTGAAAATAAAAGAACTAGAGCAAGTTTCCCCATAACGAGAAATACTCGTAAAATCAGTAAGAGGGGGAATCGTAGTGCTTGAAACCCAAAAGATTCAGGGAGATGTAATGGGATTAGTTCAGCTAATAAATAATTAGCCTAAAGAGAGCTATAACATATAGCTCACGGGCAACTTTGAGTCAGTGTACGTAGAATATCTACGGCTACTATCATTTTGATCATCATAACAAAAATGTTCTAGAATTGCCAGCGTGGGAACGATAATGAAAGAAATATTGAAGAGAAATAGAATTTAGTTTAATCTGGCACAAGGCCAGAATATTGGGGCGTCTAGTTATGTCTGAACAGACTGTTCGAATCCGAATTACTCCTTCGCTATCCGAAACATTCCGAAATAAGTGCCCAAATCTTTAACCAGCTTCACGAGACAACTTCAAACTATCAACAGAAAGATGTCAGTCTTACCAGTTGCTGTAGCGCATGCCTCTTCGCTCATTAAGCTTGCGAAAGTCGTGAACAAATTACAGAATATAAAAAATAACAGTTTTACTCATCATTACTGTTGAGCTTGGATTAGTTTTGAAGAAACTTGTCAAGTGGAAGAAAAACTTTTGAAACCCGAAGAATAAAAAAAAACTATTCAAATGAAAATATTACTAAGGAAATGTGTGCGTTATTTTTTTATTTCTTATGATATTGTTCCTTCAAGGCTCAAGAAGCACTCAATCTAGATCGTTACTGAAAGAAGTTGTAAGTGTGTAAAAAAGGAAATTAAAAGTGAATATTGTGAGGATATGTAGAATAGATAATGGTTGAGATAAAAACTTGAAGAGATTAAAATTATAGTGATCGATGAAGCATCCTCTTAGGAGTTTTTTCCACAAGTAATAGTTCTAGGGAAGTAGCTGTTCGAGTGGAATTTCCTCCTTACCAATGGAATATGAAGGGCAACGAGGATGAGTTAGGCCTGTTTTCGTGACCTGGTGGGTCTTACCTGTGAAGATCAGGATCGGTGGAACTAAGGAATGTAGCCGTCTAGCAATAGAGTATCGAGTGTTTAGCAATTTTTCGGCTGTGCGAAAAGGGGTTGTAGGGTGGAAAATAATTCATCACTCACAAGACCGTATAAACGCTTCTGAACCCTGTCAAGGCTGAAAGCTGCAAATTGGGCATCTCTTTAATGATAGCTTGACAAGCAGAATAGGAAAGGCCACAGCTGCATTCAAGAAAAAGAAGCAAGAGAAAGTGATAAGCTTAGGATAAAAACCAAAACTAATTTACCAAACATGCGCACTCTCAACACCCCTTTCCGGGAGTGACACGTGATCCTTGTATGTCAGTCAGGAGAGGAGGTTAAATACTGAGATGTTCCCGAAATATTTTTAAAATGAAATGTCAAGATAGGGTCTGAAATACAGAAATGATCAAAAGAGGTTGGAATTCAGTCACTATATCCCCATCTTGCACGTTGCGCGCATGGATAAATCCAGAATTTCCAAACAGATAATACATAGGGAACTGTCTGAGGATACACGTAACGTTGGACGACCCAAGCTTCGCTTCAAGGACCAGTGGAAAACGTCCATGATGGAATTGTCTATCAATGTTCCGAATTGGAATGCGGTTGCCTGGGATCGAGTGGAATGGAGAAGTGCTATTTTGGTAAGAGCAAAGAGCTATGAAGAGAATAAAATCCAGCACGATATCGAGGCTAGAAAAAGACACAAATGCTACACGGTGGATGACTCTACAGTATTCTACTTCTATGGCCGTTCTCAAAAACAGTGCCGATCGTTCATTGGTTGTTTTAGCCATAAGAGGCGCTACGTTTTAAAATAATTTATTTTCCTCTGCCGACCGTCATTATTGACAAAAAAGGCAAAAAAAGTTAATATAACATGTCAGAAGGAGTCCGGTACTTTCTGGAATGGTAAAAGAAAGCGGTCATTTATCAGTGTCTTTAACAGTGGATCCTATATACCAATTCCCTTTGATGTCTATAGTGAGTCTGAGTCCTAAGAGATGTTTAGCCTTATTGAGTATTGCTGTCACTTATTACTAGGTACGAAAACTCAGTGAATACAATTATATCGCGGAGTGATCCAGAGAGAATTAGAAGTCCTACCGGGATTTAATATTGGAGGACACAATCTTAACGCCATAAGAAAATCAGATGAAACTATTGATGGCAGACATAGAAAGAGATGAGCTATAAATTGGAGATGTCAGAATTTGACACGTACAGAAATTGTTAGTGTTATAGTAGACGACAGAAAAAGTGGCACCGAAATCCGAAGGCGCATTAGAATAACGAAAGATGCTTTCTAAATGCTAAGCAAAGTATTAAGAAACAGGAAAATTTCATTAGAAACAAAGAAAATAGTGTTGAACTGCTATGAAATATCCATCCTTCTATATGGCGGCGAATGTTGGACAATTTCTTCACAGATGAAATAGAGATTTGGAGCAACAGAAATGTAGTTCTACTGAAGGATGCTGAGAATACCATGGACGAAACTTGTGAGCAAACGAGGAAGTTTTAAAGAAAATCGAAACAAGGAGAATTTTACGTAGATTCAGAAATTTGCAGTTCAAATTTTTTAACCTTAAAATGAGAAAAGAGGGCTTGGAAATTTTGAAACTCATGTTACATAATAGCAGACAATTATTTTTTAGAGGATTGTATTACTCCTCTGACTTCTCCATTTTGACCTTTGAGGTCAGATACAGGAAAACAAAGGAAGTCGTTTTTGATTGGCTAAAACTAGCGTGGGAATGTTAGAGAAATAGAAGGGGATTTCAAGGAGTTAAGTTTTACACGTCTAATAATGCAGACGTGTTAAAATCGTGTCTGGAAACTGCTTCTCAGTCGCTAATTATGCTAAAATGTACATGTCGACGAGTTTAATAAAATAGATGAGTTTAAACTCCCTTTTGTTGATATCTTTTCATTTAAGGACCCCAACAACATTTTGCTGCCAAAAAATATTTCAAGACCGGCCGAGAGAGAAAATATCTTTATTGTGGAGACAACCTCGTCAACCAAGACCTCTCTAGAGGGAGATGGGAGTATACAACACTCACAGGACATATCAGAGGAAAAATGTAAAGAACTGGATGACAGTACGTGGAATTGAAAGGATAGTGAACAAATAGAGCTTAGAGCTTCAAAGGATGGGACGATGTGGAGAGCCATGGTTGCACACATCCTGAGGGGTCACAGCACATGAAATAAAAAGAAGAAATAAAAATATTAAACGTCAAGTTGTGCGAATTTTTTGTTTAATACGAGGTTGCGTCCTAAATTGTAAGAAAGGTAACCAGTTGATCATTTTTAAGAGAGAGTAGAAGTGAGAATGTACTTAGAAAGTTCTTTATACAGTCTCTGACAGAATTCTTTACCTTTGAAGATATGTACTAGAGTTATCAGGAACTACTTTTCTATGATCCTGAAACTAGAAAGACCCAGGAATTATCTTCGTGTAGATGAAAAGAGAAAAAAATTACCATGGGAAAATATTGCGTTTTTATTATTATTAATATTATTTTATTCTGAAGTAATATTATTCCCAAAGAACTAAGTGAAGAAACAGGCCAGATTAAAAAAGATAAGCAATTGAGTTGACCTAAAGAGTGGGAAAATCTAGTATCTTTCCAGCAATCTCAAAATAGTATCTATATCCCCTGAAATAAACATAGGTAGTCAGGCAGATGTAGATGTCTATTTATAGACGTAGCATGAAGGCACAGGTGAACGGATTGATAGTCAAGCAAAACTGCGCATGTGCAGAACCATGCATAATTACTCACGTACACGCTCATGCGCAGGCTTCTGCCTGTGGCGATGTGTGTGTGTGTAAAACCATTTCTTACAATTTCAGATGAAGATGCGTTCTAAAACCAACTCTTAGCTTGACGCGTTCATTTGTATTCATTAAAATTTTACACCGGTAGTATCAAGTGATTCTCTTTAGAGATCAAGTGACAACAAGACTTCTCACTATATTAAGCACCCTCCTGGGAATTTAGTAATGCTGCTGCCTGGGTGGTCTTCATTCTGGCACGGATTTCCTTTTCTTACAACCGCTTTGTACAGTTTTTTCAATTTTATTTCGAGCTCTGATGGAGCAGTGACACTCATAATTTAACAGGTTTTTCCTTCTTTGTTTACGATGACTAGATCTGGTTTTCTGATCTGGTTTCCAGATCATGACTGAAAAATCTGTCTCACTATCTGGAAAGCTCTTTTCTCTGTTTATGATGACTAGATCTGCTTATCTGGTCTGAAATGGTTAATATTTGAATATTAAAGTTTAAATTAATTTTAAGGATTTTATTCTCAACGACATTCTGCTTCATACATATACTATCGATTACCCTGTCCAAATCTTACTAATTGCACAGTTTCCAAGCGACCACCTTTCCTTCACCCAGCCATGTTTATTTTTGTATCCTCTCTGTACTAACTGCTTTATCAAATTGTCAAAAATATTGCGTGTTTCATCTTCATCTTAATACAACAGATTTTTATGTTAGTATTTTGTACCATTCGTAAGAGGGATTCAATTTCGCTCTTCAGATGTCCTCTTCGTAGCCATATCCATGTTAACGCATCTGCTACATTTAAATACACGGACGTATCATTACACAAAAAATAACAACAATCTGAATAAAATAAAATATATTTCAACACAGAAGATTGTAAAATATTTATAAAATATTCAATATGTATGTAAAGTAATATTAATATGTATGAGTTATTTGATGTTAATTTTCCAATGCTGTCGAGCTGTGTGAAACCGTTTTACACATGACATCATTTATAAAGGCTGTTTCATTAAGACGGATCAAAGTCAGCAGTAAATAAATCAGTGTTATTGGTGAATATTTATTTAAATCTTTATTGAATCATGTTATTAAAGTCATCAATTATGTGTGAAAAATAATATCTCCTAAATGTTTGCCAAATCTGAAAGAACAAAAAAAAAAAGTCATTAGACGCTTAAAATTAATTCCCATTTTACACTGGTCCAAGTTACAAGTTATTGGAAAACACTTTTATGATGTCGTATATTTGAATTTGAAATGTAGCATTCAAAATATTTTTCATATTTACATCATTTGTATTTGAATTATTGACCTCATCATGTTTTTTTATAGTGATTTCCCAAGCGTAGTTTGTATGTGGCACAGGACTGAAAGTATGGGGCACCCAGTGAGGATTGAACTCACTACTTAGTCGTAGGTGATCTAGCGAGACAAGCCTGCTAGGGATTACACCACCTCGAGGTGCGCAGTGATTTTCCAATCGTAGCTTAGATGTGGAACAGAGCCGCAAGTATGGGGCACCCAGTGAGGATCGAACTCAATACTTAGTCGTAATTGTTCTAGCGAGACAAACACTAACCATTACACCGCGTCGAGGTGTCCAGTGATTTTCAAGCGTAGCTTAGATATGGCACAAGGCCGAAAGCATTGGGCAAGCTCCGTTTAACCATTACACCGCTTCGAGGTGCCCAAATCATAGTTATTATAAGTTATTACGAATATTGATAATAGATACAAATATTATGAATTGAAATTCCCATGATTGATGTATAATAGAAATGTAAACAGGTATTGAATATTTTAACAATTTTGATTGAATGATATTCATGTGTGTGTATGGAGCCTTTGCAATTTTGGTAATAAATCTGGTTTATTCTTTTTCTTTCTCCTTCTCTCTTTTTTTCACTATCTCTCTCTCTCAATTTCTCACCCTCTCATTGCCGCTCTTTCTCACACCCTTCCCCTATTACCCTCTCTCTCCCTCTCTCGCTCTATCTCTTTCTCTCTTTTCAACTATCTCACTCGTTCCCCACCCTTTTCTCAACCTTTGGCTTTCTCTCTCTCTCTCTCTCTCTCTCACTCACACTTTTCTCTCTCTCTCTCTCTCTTTTTCTCCCTTTCGCGCTTTCTCTCTTTCTTTCCATCTCTCTTTCTCTCTCTCTCTTTCTCTATCCAGCTCTCTACCTTTTTCTGCTTCTCTCGTTTTTTATCTTTTTCTCACTTGCACTGTCTCCCTCTCCTTCTTTTTGACTCTTTCTCCTTCTCTCTTTCTCCCTCTCTCTTTCTCCCTCTCTCTTTCTCCCTCTCTCTTTCTCCTTTTCTCTTTCTCCTTCTCTCTTTCTCCCTCTCTCTTTCTCCCTCTCTCGCATTCTCTGTTTTTCTGCGTGCGTGTTTGCGTGTCTGTGTGTTTGTGTGTTTCTGTAACGCTTTTAACAAACATTACGCAACAAGGTGGAAAGATATGTCGCCTGTTTTTATTTCACGTCGGGTGCCAATACTCGTATATTTAAGCCAGTTTCTCGCAATCCATTTCGAACAGGCGTCAGAGTTCGACCCCCACCCCATTTTAGTGCAATGCTGTGTGGGAGCTATCGCAGAAATGGAATCTTCAGGATCAACCTTCGCACAATGTCAGGCAGTGAAGCTGCGTCTTGTACAGGAACATGAAAGAGAATGTAGCACAGATACTACGCTGATCCTAGGCTTGAGATTGACATTTTGACCCATGGTAGTGCACACTGATATTGTAACCATGGGTGCTGATCCATACATAAATGGTTCAGGAATTTTTAGTGTGTTCTAAGCTAGTAATCCAATAAATTAGACCAATATATATTTAGTTTTGAAAATTTGCGTTCAGTTATTTCCTATCGAAAAAAAAAATCTTGTTAATTTTCAAATTCTAATAAAATGTTTTTTAATACTGAAAATTTTCCAGAGAAATCTATAAATAAAATCTAATCTTCAATTTTTGCTAATCTCAGAAAAACCTGGAAGGATAAACTGATCAATTTCTAAATAACCGCTTCACTAACTTCACCTGTAAAACGATTTAGTAAACTGTTGACGCAATTTCTGGTCGGTTGACATTAAAGACGTACGAATGAAAAGAAAATGAATTTTCATGCATTTAATTTTCAACATGGATATCCGATTTATTTTTTTACTTTTCAATTCCAGTTTCTTCGTGTTTTGGTGGCAAAGAGGTAGGTTGTCAGGTTCTTTGTTAGTTTTCATTGAAAAAAGATGTCATTGCTCTCAGGTAAGCAAGCTTAAAATGAAAGATATATATGGAAAAAAAAGATGGATTCTAAGCTTTGAAGATTGTCGTTTGGTTTCCAGCAATTTCTGAAAATTCACAAACTACACCGAGTTTCTTAGATGTCACGTCACGATATCAACCGCCATTGTCAGTTGCGAAGATATTTTAACAAGTAAAGATTTGTTTTAAAATGTCGACGCTCTTCCGGAAATGTAGGAAAGAAAAAAGAAAGCAGAAAAGAAAAATGAGGAGGGAGAGAAATAAAAAAAAATATCTTGATTTCTCATAAAACGTCAATATATTTTTTGCTGTGTTTAATAAACTGAAGAATGTCTAAGTAGTTTTGTTTGCCTGCATAATTTTCCAGTCGAATTTCGTTTTATTTCACCGCAGAAACAAACCCAGAAAACAAAAACTGAATTCTTCACTCAAGGAAGAAGAAAAAATAGAAAACATCCTACAATTTTGGAAGGTCTGTTCTAACTTTACGGTTCCATATTCTCTTCATATTCTCTTCATATTCTCTTCATATCATTTATTGTTGTGTGCAAAATGAAGGAGAAGAATTGAAAGTTAAGAATTAAGCCTAAAAAAAGATCTCCTAACTATTAAATAGATTATTGGAAACATATTACTGAAATACAATATATCTGACATGGTCACTTGACGGTCATAATTCATGCAAGAAAAAAGGAAAGAAAAGAAGTAGAATGTAGTGATATTTTTTCACTTGCCCGTGAATTTACTAATGAGCAATTTGCGAGAATGCAAAATATTCTAGTAAAATAGAAGTTTCTTCCTGCAAAGTTCTTCAGTAAGAATATTTCTGTAGGTAGCAAACACACGGAACTGCAATAGGCTAGGACAGAGGCGTATCTCACTCATTACACCCTCTCCGTCACTGACAAGTAGCCGGTAAAATTTCCTTACTGGTACTAACCATATGTATTGTGCTATTCATTACTACAAGAAAAGCTTTCTTCAGGTGAAAAGACGGTTGATTTGACTTTCAGTAAGAAATAGAGATAGTGCAACTTTGGTGTATTGTCCTGAAGACAGCCGCGAGAGAATATTTCAACCGTATGATCCATGGCGAAACAAATGACCGGAGTCTTTCAAACACCAGTTCCAGCTGTATATATGATAACGTATTCTGTTTTTCAAATCAACTTAAAACAAACTCAGAATTATCAAAGCTTTAAGGCTTCATATTTATTCATCCTATACAGGTAAACTTAAATCAAGTAGAAGACCCAGTAGGATTTATAATTGGAGAATATAATCTTAACACAAACTACGCAGATGATAGTGCTGATAGCAGATTCAGAAAGTAAACTGTGAAACCTGCTGGACAAAATCGTAGAGGAAAGCAGGAAGAAAGGACGAACTATTTATAAAAAGACAGATTATTTGGTCAGCAGTGAGATACGAATTGAAGATACGGAAGTTTAACCAATTGAGTAGAGTCGTAACAAACGACAGGAATCGTGACAGAGATTTGAAGGCGCATTGAAATAGCAAAAGATGGCTCCCAGAAGCTAAGCAAAGTATTATGAGATGAGAAAATCACGTTAGAAACTTCAACTTATGAGGGACCAACAATTCCGCTGCAAGAACTGAAAAACCAAAACTAGTAGCACATATGATGCCATTAAAGTCTTGTGGTTGTCACACTTTTAGAAAGAATCGAATACAAAGAACTGGAGCACTGAAGCCCTCCCCTAAATATATATATATATATATATATATATATATATATATATAGAGAGAGAGAGAGAGAGAGAGAGAGACACACACGGACATGTTTCTTCTTCACCGGTAGCACAACTCGGAGTTTCATGCACAACGCAATCGGCAGGTGCTGAGTAGAGACTGAACGTAATTTAAATTTTAATAGGAATATCTGGTTAACGCCATATTGGCGCAATCTATATAATATATATGGCCTGATTCCAAAATGGTATGATATGTTGGTCTACGGCCTCTAAGAGTAAAGATTGAAAAAAGTGTGACGCACGGACACACTGACATTCGCATTTATATGTATATATATTGTATTTATAATAGACATGATTTATATTTTATATTTAAAATAAACGGGGGATTAATTGTATTTTTTTAATACATATATATATATATATATATATATATATATATGTATGTATGTATGTATATTAAAATAAACGGACCTAAAACTATAAACAAAAAAAGCTACAAACATGACTGTTTTTATTTCTTTCTATCTAAAAAACCCGATTTATGAATGCAGCGCAATAAAATCTCGCTACAAATCTTTTGGGCAAACAATAAAAGATTTGAGACACATATAACCTCAGCCTGCCAATCAAATTCTCAAACGTCAGTCTTTTTCTGAAGAGTGACAATAAAAACTCCACTGATTTCATCCAGAGATGAATTCAATGCAGACTTTGAATATAAACAAACAATACTTTCTGAAAAGAAAAAATATCCCATTTCGGATAATAATCGTAAAATTTCGATCAATGCTAGCTGGTATCCAACAAAACACACTGACTATGAAGATCTATAAAGAATAAAATATTGCGTGTTTTTATTGAATTGGTATCGAGTATAAGGTTGTGATTTGAGGAAGGTTCTCTGGCACCAACATCAGAAAGGAGTCATTCCTTGCCCCCACAACTGAATTACAAACGTTTTCTGCTGAAGGTTTTTTTTTTGGGGGGGGGGAGTCGAAGTGTTGGTATGGGTTGAATTCTAATAAAAGACAATTGAATATCATCTCCTCTACTTGAGATAATATCAGGATAAAGAAATTGGAAAATTGCAAGGGAGATTGGAGCCGTGCCTTTTCAAAAGTAGTGTAGAATGTCTATTGGGATTCAATCTCATTCCAGACCTCAAGTAGAACTCGTATATACCATTCATCGTTAAAGAATGCTAGAAACATGGTTAGTTCCTTGAAGTGCCGAACCCATTGATCCCTGGCTTCTTAATGAGTTATATGTACTTTGTTTTTATTTAAAAATGTTAAGTTTTAAACTGTGCTTACGTCATTCAAAACTGCTTGGGATTTAGAATTGGGGAAAATATCTCAATAATACGCAGTTATCAATGACTTAGGCAGTTTCAAATTTGACGCTTGTAAATAGAAATAAAGTACAGATAACTCTTTAAGAAGTCAGAGATCTATTTCACACTGTATTTATAATATGAAGAGCAGTTCCTTCTACAATGATTAAAAAATCAATATTCATCGATTCTGACAAATGCTGTTTAAGGAAGATCAATGGAATATTAATCACGTACAAAATTATACATTCCCCCCTCGCCAAACAAAATGTCCCATTCTTAAGAGTGGATTAAATATAGAAAAAAATTGTTTTAAAAAAATTCTCCACTATTTTTTACGAACGAACCAGTCAGTTTCAGTCGTGCCAATTTCTGTCAGAAGAACAATCGATAATGAAAGAGGCCATTATTTTCAAATCCCTTATCGATGCCTAATTCGTTAAAATCCTTTTACTTTTCAAATTAACGCTTTTCAGCAAGAGTTTTTTTTTTAATCCGACACTATTTGTTACGACTATAAACGGCTTATGTTGTCGTAATTCATGTTTTCAGCAGATATCTTAATAATTTTGTAAACATTGAAATTCTTATCTAACTAGACAAGAGATCGAAAGTCATACTTCAAAATAGGTGCCTCCCAACATGACTCGAACCTCTTTACATTTTGAGAAACCAGCTTCATGCCAGTCAAGTGCTACACTATTCGGCTATGAAAAGACAATACACTAAGGTTATTCTCAATTATCCGATTTAAAAGAGTATCTCTCGTTGGGACATTTCCAAGTCTACATCCTCTCATTTTATTTTCGTGCCCAAAACATAAACAAAAAGAATTTAAAGCAATGAATGAGTGTTTTTTTTTAATGCAACATCTTTCTTACTCTAAACGCCATATTTAATGGATATGTGTGTTTGAGTAAACATCAACTGCTTCAATCGTCGGTGGGGAATAAAAGAAACAGACAACCTCCTCTAAGCTGATCTATTGCCGGTGGCTCTCAGGAGTTTCGGCATTGTTATGTCTCTCCACTCTTTAATGATGACTGACTAGCTTTTGGATTTCCGTCTCCAGCTTTCTTTTGCCTTCAACAGTGCCTTACATGATGGCTTTGCAGAGGTTCTTATGCCTTGTGACGTCGCCAAACCATGACATCTTCCGACGCTTAATAGTGGCGAGAAGAGATTACTGTCGGTCCACTAGATTCTTCACCTTGCTTTGTATCTAGTCATTTGTTTTCTGTTCCCGGTAGGCGATGCGGAGTAGATTTCTCAATCATCCGTTTTCGACTGCCTGGACCCTTTTGCTTGCCTCAATCAGAAGTCTTCAAGTCTCACACCCGTTGAGGTGTAGGTTTGATATAACCAGCGATTTGTAAAGATTGAACTTGGTCTGAAAGCTGTTGTTTTTCTTCCATATCTTTATCCAGTCTGGCCGTCTCTGCTGGAGCTGTGATGATCCGTGTGCGGATTTATGCATTGCAGGTGCCATTTTAGACAGAGTTGCTCCCAAGTATTTGAAGCTTGACACTTCCTCCATTGGTTTGACGTCTATGATTAGACTGGCACTGGTGTTGCTTTTTTTTTTTTTTTTTTTTTTTGCTTTTTTTAAGTGTTTCGCCCCAAGCAAGGCGGGAAGCCACTAGCACGCAAAGGGTTACAGAGAGTTGGAGCGAGAGCAAATAAGAGTGATAGAGGAAAGGATGAAGAGAAGGATAGGGGACAGATCAGAGTATCTGGAGATGTCGATTTACATTACATTTGAATAGTTGGAGATTATAGCTATCAGGGAAACAGGAAAAGGGAAGGGAGTTCCACAGTCAAGAGGTGCGAGACATGAAGCTATTGGAGTAGAAGAGACGGCTACATTTAACAGTTTCGACAGTGAAAGGGTGAGAGCGAGATGCCAGCCTAGTAGAACGCTTAAATTCATAAAGTCAGGGAACCAGCGAACGCAGCTCCTCGGAGCAATTACCATGAAAGTATTTGTTAAAAAGACAGAGAGAGGCGATGGCACGTCTGTCGAGAGCGACTGCAGATGAGATGCCAGATCAGGGCCAATTACATTGCATATCCGTCTCTGGATTTTTATCAAGAAACTTGAGACAAGCAGAATGGGCTCCAGATCATATATGGCAGCAATACTCCATGCAAGGAGAATGGTTGATTTGTAGATTTGAAGGATCGACTCCGGCGAGAAAAAATTCCTGGCGTGGCACAGGAGCCAACTTTCCTTGAGGTGTACGAAGCTATTGACTCAATGTATTTGTTCCATCTCAGGTCAGCAGTCAATGTGAGACCGAGTAGTCGCAAAAGAGGAGCTCTCGAGAAGTCGAGCGTCAGACATTCTAATGGGGGGGGGGGCAGGGATGGTTCTCTGGGGTGAGTAATAGAGAGCAGTTTTGTTTTGAGGCCTTAACGTTAACCAGCCAATTCCTGGTCCAGTTCACAACCGATTGGAGGTGCTTGTGCAACCATTAATTTGCGGCTGTTTTTTTTTTCAATGAGTTTGTTGGTCAGGTCTTACAACTTACTGTTATTGCCCGCCATAAAGTCAGTATATTGGATAGAGTCGTAATAAATGATGGTAGACATGTCTACCACCGATAGAGATAAAAGTATTGTGGTCATGGAGAGTTTCCTGCATAATTATCTTCAAAAACAAACTGAAGGCTGTTGGAGAGTTGACATCCCTGTCTAACGACGAGAGTCATCGAGAAGAAATCTTCCACTTGGTTATTCAAAGAGAACTATACTAGTGACATAGTCATATAAGCTCTTCTTCTATGTTGAATCCTATGACGACATGCTAAAGGCCATCATGCCATTCCTGATAAAATGCTTTCTTGAAATGATTATAAACAGTTAAATTAATATCTACTCACCGAGAGATGAAAAATCTTGTATAATCCATACCTGATTCTTTCGATAACATTGATGTTTGAATGGCAGACGATAAAGACTTAGCACAATGAAAGAAGGCTAATAATGCTGTCATATTTTCCACCATCTATAGTACAGATTCATAACATTTAAACGACACGGTGTTTCTTTGAAAGTGTCCTTTTCCAACCGCTGTTTATCTGTGTCTATCTTTCTTCTTCTCCTTCTCGAATTTCCTTTTTGAAAGGACAGAGAAATATAGAGCTGCCCGTGTACATCCATTTTCTTTCTTTCCTATTAATTTCAACTGACACTTTCAATGTGAAATGTTTCATTTATACTCTAGAATATATTTCGAAAATCGGATGAAAGAAAAAAAGCCATTCATTACGTTGTTATAATGAAGTCATTTCTGCACTCGCCATTATTTTTCCGCCGAAACTGCAGACGATAAAATCGATAAAATCTGTGAGGAAGTTATTTAATGAATCAACGCCGGACATCTTTGAAACATGGCCGACGTTATGCGCTAGTTTGATTCTATATTTATTTATTCATTCATTTGTTTGTTTAAAGAGTGTCTGTGGAAATAGGCCTGGGAAAAAGATGTAACGCTACACGGAAGAACATTGACACAAGTCACAAAAACCTAAATAGATTCAATTACAAAGTAACTGTCGATTGCTGCAATAAACGTTAATCTTATCAATATTTACCTTTTGCTTTTGGTGTTAAAGTATCGACAGATCTTTTAAAATTTGATCAAGTAATAATGTTTACTTAAGCGTCTTAGGTTCGAATAAAAGTCTTTGGGTACCGATCCGAAGAAGGACATTAAAAAAGCGCCTCTATAGTGTGAACAAAGCATCGTATTTTCGCAAGAGGTTAGTTAGATGTTAATTATTCTATGACAGAATGTGTCGATCTTATTTTAATCAGCTCACAAAATGCGTTAAGATGCAATTAGTTACTGATAATGAAAAGAGAAAAACGGGAAGACATGTTGAGTGAAAGCCGTATCCATACCTCAATGAAATAAAGGAAATTTTTTATATTAATTTCTGGCAGAAATTGAGATGAGGATGTATTATAACTGATATTACATCTGGATTAATTTCTTCATCTTTGTTGATACTCTCACAAAGTTTTATTCGGTGTGCTTTAAAACCTTCTTCAGGTTTCTCTCGATCTGTGTGAACGTAATGGAATTTCGAACAGAATCCTTTATTTAATCTACGGAGATATATTGTTCTCGTTCCGCAGTCAATGCCTAGGAAAATTCGATTTGTTTTTTCTTATTGCTCTTCGGTTATTTTTAGTCGTGTTTCCTGTGAGTCCAACAAACTGAACTCAGTAGAAACAAGGTGAGCAATAACTAGGCTATAGCGAAAAGAACAAAACGAGTTATCCCGACCTAATGACAGGGAAACGAAAAAAATCTATCACAATAGATGAAATAATAGGCTCAGTTTTTAATTCTATTAGACGGATCGGTAGACACCTGAAGACGGTCGGAGATTACAGTGGCCGAAACGTTGTGATAATATCATCAAAGATGAGGATGTTAGTTAGAATGTAAATAAAAATCTTTTCAGGCCCATTTCCTCTAAGCTTTTGAATGTACTTATCTAGGCTTTGTAAATATCGCCGTACGTTAATCAATAAACCGAACAATGAACGCCACCTGATAGATTATCATCGATAATATGGTCGATAGATTGTGATTGATTTGAGGAAACATAAGGTTTAAAAGAGATCACTCAAGCATCCAGTGAAGCGATAGTTAGCAAATTGATCTGGTAACCAGTTTCGATTCCTACCGGGCATCCCACGCAAGACTAAAGCTTTGTAAAGTTCACTTTTAACTTTTTTAACCGCCAAAGCTAGGATTATGAATGCTGTTTTTAAAAACAGGCATGTCATCTTCAATTAATAGACTGACGCAACACAATCGTCTTTATTTCTATCTGATCTTCTGGGATGTGTTATCATTATTTACTTTCGGACTGATTTTAAGACATTTTTTATGTTTATACGTTATTTTTATAGATACAAATATTTAAGTAAATATTCTGTTTATAATAAACAGTATTAACAACATTTACCAGCCTGAATGTCCGAGAAATTTTCATAGAAAATATTAGTCCTCCGACAGGAATCGAACCTGTATCCTATACGGAACCGTCATATAGCCTAACGTGCCTTTACCGATTGAGCCACAAAGGAGCGTTTCGGTTAACAAAGTCGCTTTTACTGTTTTTTAAACTACAATTCTCCATGATTTTCTCTCACACATTCATATCATAATGTGTGACGTCATTCGGACTGATATATAAATTTGATGGCATATCGATTATGCGTTCAATCCCTGGTGCGGCTAGTACAGAGACAAATTCAATGTAAAGGGCTAGCAATAACTGACTAGAAAGAACAAGATGAGATATCCCTAGACATGAACAGCGAAACAGAGACAATCTGGAGGTTACACGGATCGGTAGACACCTGAAGAAGGCCGGAAATTACAATGGCCGAAACGTTGTGACAATAACACTTCGTGAATTAAATGATGTGTTGAGTTGGAAATTCCACGAATTTTATCCGGATCAACAGATACTTGAAGAAGGCCGAAGTGTGCCACGGCGGGAACGTTATGGTAATAACAATAATGATGAGAGCATTAGACCGACTGTAAATAATTTAATTAATTGTTCTTTCTGATATCATTCTGGATATAAATATTGCATTTCTTGTTCCATTGTCTTTAAAGAATCCTCAGTGTTCTTGTCCTATTTTCGGTCTAATTCTCTTCATCAGAATTCGGATGATAAGTTTTGTCGTGTGGCCCAGTAAGCTGCATTTCCGATGGAGTTCTCATTCGTATTCACCTGGCTTTTTAGACAGTGCTATGAAAATGGATCTACTTACGGTATATCACCAGTTTTGTATTTTTCATTTATTATTCCTGTGTGTCACAAGGAACAGTAGGAAATTAGTAGAAAGCATATTAGAATAATCCAGTACCTATACTGACCTGCATACAGATAAAAAATGAATTTTGTAAATATACAAATATAGCAAAGGGTGGAAGACAAGGGTGTGTCTTCTTACCAGACTTATTCAGACTACACGGTGAGACGATTCTGAGAGATTTATTTTTGGCAACCACAATCCTAACAATACACGGTGTCCATAAAGTTCGTGTGCACTTTAAAACATTTATAACTTTATTTGTATTTGCGATAGAAATAATTTGTAAAAAGGATTAGAAAGAAGTAAATCTATATTTTTTAAGGTTTTACTAACATTTTATTTAAGTTTCCACATGTCCTCCATCATTAGCAATACAAAGGGTAATACAATTTTGCAGTTCACGGAAAACATTTGCCAACTGATTTACAGTAATGCCTGAAATCACATTAGTTATTTTAGCTTTCAAATCTTCTAATGAACTAAGTTTGGTTGCATACACAATTGTTTTCACATGTCCCTATAAAAAGAAATATAAGGGAGTCGAATCTGGCGAACGTGGAGGCCAATAAAATGGTCCACCCCTTCCGATCAATCTGTTAGGAAATTCCTGATTTAGAAACTCTCTAACATGCAGAGCAAAGTGACAAAGAGCTCCATCTTGTTGAAACATTGTATTATAACATTTTTTACAGATTATTTCTATTGCAAATACAAATAAAGTTATCATTTTTTTTAAAGTGGACACGAACTTTATGGACACCGTGTATAAGATATGCAGATGATACGGTGTTGATAACAAATACAGAAGAGAAACTTCAAGTACGCCTACAGAGGGTCATGGAAAAAAAGCGGGAAGAAAGGACTAAACACCAATTGCAAGACAGAATGCATGCTTGTTAGCAAAAGGAACCATCGAACATGAAAAATAAAAAAACTAGAGATACCAAATTCAAACAAGTACAACAATTTAAATATCTGAAAAGAAGAGGAAAAGTGAAACACTGAAATACGAAGGCGCATTGGGATAATGAAAGATGCCTTCCAAAAGCTAAGCAAAGTATTAAGAAATAGGAAAATTTCATTAGAAACAAAGAAAAGTATATGGAACTGTTACATAATATCAGTCCTCTTATATGGCAATGAATGCTGGACATCTTCTTACAGATGAAATAGAGATTTGAAGCAACAGAAATGTGGTTCTACAGAAAGATACTGAGAATACCATGGACTGAACATGTGAGCAACAAGGAAGTTTTAGAGAAAATGGAAACAAGAAGGACAGTTATATTTTTATTTTATATTTAACATCAGAAAGAGACAGTTCAAATTTCTAGAGCGTATAATGAAGAAAGAAGGTTAGGAAAATTTGTTACTCACAGGGCAAATTGAAGGCGGAAGGATAGAGGAAATCAATGCATAACCTACCTAACAAGCTTGAGTAAATGGATGATGTAACAGGGTTTGGGAAAGGTAACAAAAAGATAAAAAATTTATTAAGAACTACAAAGGACAGGAAGCTGTAGAGAGCCATGGTCGCTAATGATATATAGAAGTAGAATATCCCAATAATACCTACCGTAAATCTTATATTAATTATAAATAGTAAAATAAAAATCGACATTAATTATATAACAAATTTGGTAAATAAAACCTCGTATTAAACAGAGACAATCTGGAGGTTACACGGATCGGTAGACACCTGAAGAAGGTTGGGGATTACAATGGCCGAAACTTTAGAAAATAGATTTTTCATTCTTCCTTGAACGCATTAATGTCCAGCGTCCCTCTTTGATGATATGATGCTTATTAAAGAGTTAATCCTGTTCCGAATTCCCTTTGCTACATCTTGCTTATAAAAGAATGAAAATTCCATTCTTCTATTTACTGGTGGAACGTGATACAGAAAAGATTGGTATTCCTGACTTTCAAAAACGTTAAAAGTGAGAATTTCAAATTCTTGCATTTAATATATTCTTTATGTCTTGCCCACAAGGCTGCGTCATTACATGACATTTTATTTATCGTTCTTATTTTAATTTAATTTGTACATTATTTCTTTCACTCCCATTTTTTTCTATGTAAATGTAGATTCTATATGTGAATACGTTCTTCTGTGTGCATGTGTGTGTATGTATATACATATATGAATGTTTGTTTGTATCGTATATAATAGTATTCAAAACAAAAGCCGAGAGGATGGGACAAATTGGAAAAGCTTTTAAACGACACGTTTCGACGACGTGACGTGTGTTGGGTTTGGCTTCTTCAGATTGCAATGAAAGACAAAAATTTTATGTAAGAAAAATGATTTCTGACTTTTTTTTTAGGATAAGAGGGACATTAGATTAAATTACCTCATCAGATCTGACGACCAGAGAGCGTTGTTTTGGGTTTTTTTTGTCTGATGATCGCAAAAGCGTGAAACCCAGGGTTGCAAATATCTACACAACTGAATATGTTACCTCTATCACAGATATTTAGCACTTTCCACTAAGTACCGCACATATATATATATATATATATATATATATATATATACATATATATATATATATATATATATATATATATATATATATATATATATATATATATATATATATATATATAAAATATACAAGTATAGGGTTGGTGTATACGGAATACATTCCATTAACCAAAAATACTATTCTTAAAAGAGAGTTCAATACAGAGTAGAGAAAATATAATTTATTCTAAAATTATAACATAAACATGTTATAAAATTACTACAAAAATTACTATTTTGTTTTTGATATATATATATATATATATATATATATATATATATATATATAAGGCTCAAACACTAATATTCCATGTTTATTACATTGGAATCGTAATCACGATCCAATTCATCAGACCTCAAATTCATATATATTGACCACTAATATTATATATATATATATATATATATATATATATATATATATATATATATATATATATATATATACAGTTGTATGGATATTAGTTTGTAACCCTGGGTTTCACGCTTTTGTGATCATCAGACAGTTACAAATTAATATCCATACAAACTAAATATGTTATCTCTATCACAGATATTGATCGGAAGTAATGACGCTCAGGCAAGATGCTAGAATGTTCCTCTTAGCAAGCTATGAGTCCGGGCAGGAATATCTATATAAAATATGTAATCCCCCCCCCCTCACCTCTTTCCTTCTCAGCTTTATCGGTGGCATGCCTTGGTGAGATTCAATTTACAGCCTGACGACGATACCAAATTGGTTGAACCACCGAAGCAGGAAGATTGGTTTTCTAAAAAAATATCTATATATATATATATATATATATATATATATATTCAGATCCTCATACGTCGAAACCGTTTCACATATATATATATATTCATTATATATATATATATATATATATATATAGTTCTTCACCGTAGAAGACTGGAGGAATGTTCTCTTCTCCGATGAAACGAAAGTTGAGCTAAATTCAAAGGATAAGCGATCTAAATTCCGAAGAAGAAGCTTTGAAAGCTCTTTGAATTTAGCAGTAAGTACTGTCAAGTATCCGTTCAGTATAATGTTCTGGGGATGCTTTTCTTTTCATGGAACTGGTTTCTTAAAACCTATTGAAAAGCCCTCAGGAGCGAGCAGTACAAGAGAATTTTAGAGTCTTGTCTGCTCCCTTCTGCTGAAAGGGTGCAAATCGACCCCACCAAGCTTATTTTTATGCAAGATAATGCTCCCTGTCACAAATCAAAATTGATGAAGGAATACTTTGATGAGAAGCAGGTGAGTGTTATGACATGGCCGCCCCAATCTCCTGAACTCAACCACATAGAAAATTTATGGAGCTTTATAAAGTACAGGCTCTCGAGAGAGCAGTTGCGCAACAAAGAGGATTTGATTGTGAATTTCATATCCGAATGGAATTCAATGCTTGGAGATGAGATTTGCCAGAACCTAATCAAGTCAATGCCAAAAAAGGGTTGAAAAGGTTATTCAAAATAAAGGAGGACCCATAGATTATTAAATGTTTCCAACTATATTACCTATTATAAATAAATTATACCTCTATTATTCTTTATTTAAAGCTGTTCGATTATGCTTCTATTGATTACTAGTTGCAGAAAATAAGTGAGTCCCTTTTTTTGCACAGAGTTTTTTCCTGAATCTCATTTATATCCAAAATTATAATTATCAATAGAATACCTTAGGATGAGTAATCTTTTTCTTAGGTGGTCGGGAAGGGGTCTTTATATTATTAACATTAAAAATTATTTTAACCCCAAAAACAATAGACAAAAAATATTTTTAGTAAAAAAAATCAGGAGAGTGACTTTTATCGAACAGCACTGTATATATATAGATAGATAATATTAGTGGTTAATTTACACATACACACACACACACACACATATATATATATATATATATATATATATATATATATAAACTATTTAAATATACATACATACATACATACATACACATACATATAAAAGTTTCCAAGAGGATAGAATCCAGGTAGAACTCAATGTCTAGGACAGAGTAAGAATATAATAAAAAGTCTTAAACACTAATATTCCATGGTTATAAGTTATTACATTGGAATCGTAATTACGATCCAATTCATCAGAACTACAAATTCAAAAAGAACTCAGAAAAAAATAACTTCGGGAATAAAAAATAAAACTTAGTCAGAGTGTTGTAATAAGTTGAGCTCTCTTTGGTATACTTCCAGTTGAACTACTTTTATTCCAACCTATTCAAGTGGAGATGGAAAAATTTACTCCGGATTATTCCTTAAAAAATTCCTTACTCTTCATTGCATCTTTTCTCTATTACAGATAAAATTATTGACCTTATTAAAAGAATGAGGTGGAAAAGATTTTTCCCCCGAAATCTCAAAAATGACCAAAAGTTAAGTCCTGAAACATATAACCTGAAATCCTCGAAAACTCCACCCGTGTTACAAACTACTTGAACCGTGCGAAGGCGATTTGCTTAATTTAATTAAAAAGATTAAGTTCAAGAATTATTCTAACTACTTCCAAGCTAAAATTGGTAAAGACATTAAAAACATAAAAAAAACTCCAATAAATTATGGATTAAAGCCGACAAATCCAAAAATGTCTATAAAATTAAACCCTCTGAATATGACAATCTCATCACTGACAAAATTATCAGCTCTTATAAAAAAGACAAAGACAATAGCACCTTATCATTTATCAATGAAGACATCTGCAAATTTGCTAACAAATGTGGAGTTGCTGACAGAATGGACAAATTTAATATGAAAGATTCAGACATTCTCTTCAAAGATCATGAGCCGAACTTTACCAATAGATTGCAGTCTCGTCTAATTAATCCCTCTAAATCTGAGTTGGTATTTCTAAGAGTATTCTTAAGAAAATAACATCATGTGTCCTGGATAAATATCCAGTCAACCTTTGGAAAGACTCGGCTGAGACGATTAAATGGTTCCGAAAGATCCCCAATAAAAGAAGAGACACTTTCATCCAATTTGGCATCTTGGATTTTTACCCTTCTATTTCGGAGGAACTATTAATTAACAGACTTAATTTCGCTAAAGGATATACCGAAATAACGGGAAATGATCTGGACATTATTTTAGCGTCAAGATCAATATTTACATACAATGACGCTACTTGGGTGAAGAATAATAATAAAAGTTTCGATGTACCTATGGGAGCTTTCGACTCTGCCAAAATTGCAGATTTAGTGGGCATATATATTTTAGACACCTTGAGTAGAGTAATTAGCCATAACCAAGTTGGAGTTTATAGAGATGACGGCTTAATCATTGTCCCTAATAGTAATGGTCCCTTGACTTCCAGCTTACATAAGAAGGTAATTAGGGCCTTCAAATACCTAGGCCTTAAAATTGAAATATCTTCCACCCTGAAAATAGTCAACTTTTTGGATATTACACTCAACCTATCGAATGATACCTTTAAACCCTTCCCTAAAGTTGATCAAACACCCCTATACATCAATGTCCACTCTAAGCACCCGAACTCTGTAATAGATCCCATCCCCAAAACTGTGAATACGAGAAGAAATAGGCTTCTAGCCAAAAAATCTTTAATGAAAATAAATTTATATACAACCAGGCCCTCAAAAATAATGGTTTTAGACAGGAATTAAACTATAACGAAGAACTAGAAAATCATAATAATAATAATAGACCTAAAAACAGAAAGAGGAAAGTAATATGGTTTAACCCACCGTATTGCAGGCTTTCTAACATTGATATAGGAAGTTTCTTCCTAAGATTAATAGATAAAAACTTTCATAGTAAACATCCACTACATAAAATTTTCAAGAGGAAGACACTGAAAATTAGTTATTCCTGTGTAAGGAATATGGAGAAAATTATATCTTTCCACAATTGTAAAATACTTAAAAACTACCATAGTAATGAACTCGATCTAGTAGCCCAACTTGAAATTGTAGGAATAAAGTCAATTGTCCAATCGGGGGGAAATCTATGTATGAGAATGTAGCATACGAGGCAACAATCTTCCCCAGAGAAAATATCAACCAGAAAAAAAGATACATAGGTATCTCACATTCGCCACCCCCCCCACACACACACACTCAGACATACACACTCACTAAATTTTATTTTGTTTTTGTTGTTTTTTTTTATGATTTCTTTTTGAATTTGTAGGTCTGATGAATTGGATCGTAATTACGATTCCAATGTAATAAATTATATATATATATATGCGTATATCGGTTTTTCTGACGAATGTTTGCATTAATTTATCAGTGGTTAATTTGAATCATTTTTACTTTATTAGCTTCAGAAGTGGTGTAGTTACTACACCTTATCTAAGCTCTAAGATAGCAGCTTAAACCCTTGAAGCAGTGTTCACATAAACCTATTCAACTGGATTGAGGAAAGCTACAGACACGTATCTTCGCGAATGTTAGCCTTCATCATAAAAATCAAGAATTGTTTTTCTTCTTTTAAGCTGGGCAATATCGAGTAATCTTGCTTTCAAAAGAGGGAGAAAGTTATATGAAGGAAATAGAGAAGAATAAGATTGATATTTCCTTATCAAAAGGCAACCATAATTTAAGTGTCTCATTATTCAACCAATTCCTGTATGACTTACGGCCATTTCACCTTGAAACACCGCTTCCTGTACGATAAGGTCTGGTGCTCCTGTTATAGATTTAAAGATTCTTGACAAAATACAAAGAAGAATCTGCAATGTTATTGGTCCTGACCTTGGTTCTCGGCTCCAGTTACTTTCCCTCTGTCATAATCTAGCTTCCTTGTGCCTTTTCAATAAATTGTTTCATAGTAGTTGTTCTGTTGAACTTTGCTCGATGGTACCTAGACTTTATGAATTTGAGCGCAGTACTAGATTGGCGGCTAGGTCTAATCATTTTACAGTGGAGATGGCTAGATGTAACCGTAAGTTCTATGCAAACAGTTTCTTTTCTCACTTTTTGCGTTTATTGGAACTCTCTTCCAGTTTCATGCTTTCCAAATTTAAATGCAATCTCAAACATTTTCTGTCTTTTTTAATTTTTTTGTTCTTTTATTTTTTCTCTCTCTTTTTGAATGTTTTTCTTTTCTTATTCTTTCACACTCAGTAACCCTTGTGTCTTGAAGTGGCTTTTCTTGCTGAATTTAAGCAACTTCGGACCCTGGTCACTACCGAGATGGGTGACCGCTTGAATATCAGGCACCGCAAGCTTGTGCAGGTGGTGTAATGGTTAATGACTCAGAATTGTTAATCGGAGAGCCGTGTTCCAATTCCCGTTGGATTTGTTATATTCACTTACGCGCAAGTACTCTTTGGAAAGGCATGAATCTACATCTCCCCGGTCTATGTGTTAATTAGTAAGATTTGTATCACTAAACTATTATTATCTCCACAAAACACATTGCAATCTAAAAATAGTCAGGCTTTAAATAACCTGCCTGATAAGCCGCACAAAACGAATCAACCCTGACAACAAAAATAACGCTCCTTTCTTTGAGGTCTAATTCATTTCTTTGTTTCATCTTAAAATGAATTAAAGGCATAAGTCTTTCGTTTTCAAAAAATTTAACAGAATAATTTTGTCTAGTCGCCATAGTTTCGAGAAACGAAATAACGAATAAAAGTTTTTGAAGGTATAACAAAGTTATTGTTGCTTTCGACACAACAATAAGTTTTTTTTTCTGTTTTCCTGTATTCTCCGAAGCTCTGAGACACAGTTATTTTTCATATTTCTGTTAGATTTTGACGTTTTTGTGTTCTTTTCATTGATTCTCATTGAAAAAAAAATGAGCGGATTTATTCTTTGGCCTTCTGTGTGTCTAACCGACTTTTAACTTTGCTTCATACATTTTCTTTCACGTCTCTCCACAGGAACACCGTACCGTAACAGAATTAGAAAAGTAAATGCAAAATGTTTGTGCTTATGAAGAATTTCAAGCTCGACAGGGGAACTGATTTTATATTTACTAATATGGATGACCTTAACGGACACAATTCCAAACACTTATGCAAAAGCGTAGTTCTGTACAAATACGCTATAATCGGTAATGGGAAGGTGTTGAAAGTGAAATTTGGGAGCCAAGTTCAATTTCCTGCCTAGTCTGTTGTGCTCACTTACAGAACTGCCTGTAATCATTGCAAGAAAGCTCTTGAAAATGATAAGATCAGTTATGCCAAAGCCAATTGGAAAACAAAAAACTAGGTTCCTGAGATTTCTAGAAAATAACCAAGATTCTTAATAGAGGCAAATCGTTTGTGCCTGTCATTATAAATGGCCTTGTGGTTATCCTCTTCAGATAACCTTTACAATTAACTTCCATGTTAGATGACAAAAACCATCCCCTGCCCGACTTCCCCCCTCTCACAAAGCACAAACGTTCTAACTTTTCTATATCGACTGAAAAATGGCTCACGCTCTAAATTCACCTTCGAACATTTTTGTGTTTGGTGATCGTAATGTTCTTGTCAAATGGTTTATTAATTCTAATGTTACTGATTTTGCTGGTATTCAAATTGTTATTTGTTTTTGAGTTGTTCAATCTCTCAGTCAAATACTGGATTTCCCGACTCGTTTATCTCGTAAATCTGATCAACATGCTTCTTTACTTTATTGTTCGTTACTTTGTCTTCTAGTTCTTGTCGAGTATCATAATTCTGTCCTCTTGGCAATTCGGATCAAGCTGTAGTATCTGTTGATATTTCTTTTGAGTTGTCTATTAGACAGCAACCTCCTATTCACAAGACTTCTTTCTGTTACCAGCGTGTGCTGATTGGGATTCATTTCGAAACTTTCTTTTCGTAACTTTCTTTGAGACCATATTCTTAACCTTCCTATTGAGAATTGTGCCAATTTAAGCGCATTAAACGCTTGACGGCAAGGTATCATCATTTTACAGTCGAAATTGCTAGATATGTCCTTGTTCTATACTAACAGTTTCTTTTCTCGCACTTCTCGCTTGTGTAAATCTCTTCCGGCTTCTCACTTTCCAGCCAAGTCGGATCCTCCAAACTCTAAATACAATGTCAGTTGTTATCTTCTGTCCTGTTAAATTCTGTTCTTGGAGTCAGTCGTTCACCTCTGAACCGACTGCACGGTTAAACTCTCTTCCCTACAGGCGGAGGAACCCGAAGGAGGCTTTTCGCCGAAGGGCGGAGTCTCCTTCGGGGGGTAAATTAGAGCAGAACCCCGTTTATGTAAATTCAAATTGAAATTTTTTTGGCTGACCTAATGGCTCAGAAATGCCTTACGTTAAAAAGGCCTTTGTGCCACATGACACATCCTCGTGGGGGGGTGACTGAATATCGTTAAATTCTGTTCTTTTATTGTTCTTGCTCTTAATAATGATATTCTTATATTCTTTTACACTCATAACCCCCCCAGCGTCTTAGTGGCTCTGTTACCTTGCTTGGTATAAAATGATTAAAAAAAAGAATGAACGACACAAACTTAATAAAAGTAGATACATTACACTACCTATCAACTCTACCACAATTACAATTTCCCCCTTTGCTTGAATAACAGAGGCTACGAGACGTTACATGGAGTTTAATCGGTGCTAATGTCGTTAGTCTGTTATATTTATACTGGCACATTCCAAGGCTGGTATAAGGGATTTGTATTTGTTAAATGTGACTACAAAGGGCTTAGATGTTGCTAACGAATGGAATACCTGGATGTTAACTGAATGTTCTTTGAACAAGTTTCGTGGCCCCCTGCATGATGGAAAGATATGTTATTTTGTTGAAAGAAATAATCACAACCAGGAAACATGCTGAGTATGACGGGATACAATAGGGTCTGCAGTAACATATGTGTGTTCACACCTATAAACTCCAATTTCATTCTAACAGGGCCCGCCCTAAATCATTACAACAACCTGCTAACGGGTTGGTTTCATTCCCTCATGCAGTCTCTTCCACTCATGAATTCGGCCGTCTATCATCAAAACCTGGAAACATGAACCCTCTGACCGGGCAATATGACACCAGCCTCTTACGGGTGCAATGTCCTCTGGTCCCAAAGAGACGCAGTAACCGATATCGTGGTGTCAATAATGATACTCTTGTTGGTTAATGACAATAAATTTCCAATGCATATAGTGTACATTGTACAGCGTGTTGACTGAAGGGTTGGGCAGCACCAGTGTTCAGCTGGGGTGTGGATTTGTTGGGTGTGGGCAAACCATCCAGCAAACTCCTGTTTTTAGTTTTGGGGTTCTATAGTTCAGTTGACTGTCATCAATATAGATGCTGATCGGAACGTTGTTATTGATGGCAAGATTTAATTCTGTTTCTATGAATTGCTCAGATGTTCATCTCGGAGAAGTTAATAAATCAATCAAAACAAATCGATATTGATAAATGTAAGCGAAATCTGCAAAGTCTAGTTATTCGATATGAAGAATCGAAACTATGTTATCAATTAGCAATGGATGAAATTTTGTTATTTAACAGTTGATTTGTTTTAGCCTTTTTTGATTGGTAATCAATAAAGTAAAATAGGGGAGGGGCGAGGAAGAGAATAAAGAAAGGAAAAGGAGAGTCCGAAAGAAGGCTTTGAGGAGAGGACGAGAATAATGAGAAAAAGTGAAGAAAAGAAAAAGTGAAAAAAAGAGAAAACGAAAGATATGAGAACAGACCGGAAGTAGAACGGACGTAAGTAGAACGGACCGGAAGAAATATAAGAGAACGGGCCGGAAGTGGAGGAGGAGGAGGTAATATGAAGGAAAAGAAAAAAAAGCATCAAGAAAAGTTAGAGAAGAATTTTTGCCTCTTCTTTTTTTCTCTTCATTCTTCTCTAATTTCTCCTTATGCCTTTTTTTTTCTTTTTTCTTCGCATTACCCCCCCCCTCTTTCCAACGAATGAAAATGAAGAAGAAAAGATGATAAGAAAAATGGTGAATACAGAGAGAAAATAGAAAAGTAAGGGGGAAAAAAACCTGATTTCTTTCGAAAAAGGCTGATAACTCAATAAATCGATACAATTCAGGTTATGTAATGAAGTCACCACATCTTGACACGGAATAAATGTCTTCATTTATCATAGATTTAATTGTCGCTTCCCTTCTTTCAAGAAATCTATTTTCATGTTTATCATTTTTCTTTTCTTTTCATTTTCCTTGTATATATGTTGGTTGTCATCAATGTTTCTTTTTTTTTTTCTTCATCCTAGGTTCAGTCTCTTGGGACAAATGAACATCGAAAAGCATTTGACAATGGAATTGCAAGTCGTATTATTGAAGCTGCATCTGATTGAGTAATGCACTGATTCATTTGATTGGAGGCAATTTACTTCCTGAAGGTCAACACAATAGATTTAGTGGATATTCTAAGGTAACATTCGATCAACTCTTTTAATAATATCTACATTGGCATTTCGATTAATGATTTTTTGGCGAGAAAAATCAATGAGCGCGTTTTTTTAAATGGATCGCCAAATGGCACCAAGCCCTACAGCAATGCAAGCATTATCTATCTATCTATCTATCTATCTATCTATCTATCTATCTATCTATCTCACTCATTATGTTTATATATATCTATCTATCTCAGTCTGTTCATATCTATCTATCTATCTATCTATCTATTTATCAGTATGTTCATTATCTATCTATCTATCTCAATGTGTTCATATGTAACACTCTAACTCTCTCTCTTTATATATATATATATATATATATATATATATATATATATATATATATATATATATAATGGACAAGGTTAAGCAGCTAATATACACATTCATTGTCAATATCCACCTCTTTCTTTCTGTCTATAATCTATCTCTCAATCTCCATATCTCTGTGATTCTACAATTTTTCTGTCTCTCCTCATAACTCTCTCTATACATCTCTCTCTATCTACACACACGCTCTCTCTCTCTCTCTCTCTCTCTTTCCATATGAGTCTATCTATAATCTCTCTCTCCACATCTCTGTCATTCTAAAATCTCTATATCTCTCTCCACATCATGCTCTACACATCTCTGTCTATCTACACACACATACTCTCTCTACACTTCTCTCTCTCTCTCTCTCTCTCTCTCTCTCTCTCTCTCTCTTTTACCGGTTTTCGGTATTTTCAAAGAATATGCTTAAAAGGAAATTACTTATATATCATTCGTAATCAATTCCTTGTCGACTTCCTCGCTCAAAAGATGCGGAAGGAATTCATCAACTGAAATATTTTCATCTTTTTGAAATCCGAAAAAATTCAAAAAAGAAAATAGTTTTTTTTCAGCATCTAGAAATCCCCAACACATTAATTTGAGTTATAGTCTTCAATTGGGTACAGTAATAAGACACTGATTAATTTTTATTGAAGCACTACATATATATATATATATATATATATATATATATATATATATATATATATATATATATTACACGAGATAATACACAAACACACACACACACATATATATATATGTGTGTGTGTGTATGTGTAGTGTGTGTGTGTGTGTGTGTGATTGTTCAACAGTCGTCGTTTTCAATGCATAAATATGAATATATGTGTGTGTGTGTGTGTGTGCGTGTGTATATATGTAAATATATATATATATATATATATATATGTGTGTGTGTGTGTGAAATTGCTTGTGTGTGTGTACAGAATACCTCACACACACACACACACACACTACATATATATATATATATATATATATATATATATATATAAAAAATTGTCCTTATGCGTTGAAACGACGACAGTGGAGCCTCAGCCTATATATATATATATATATATATATATATATATATATATATATATATATATGTGTGTGTGTGTGTGTGTGTGTGTGTGTGTGTGTGTGTGTGTGTGTGTGTGTGTGTTATCACGAATTCGCCAACGTATAAAAAGTATAAAAGCTATGAACCCCAGGTTAAAAAAGAAAAGTTAGTTCACTCAGATAGGAAGACGCGTACAGTTAGTGACGAACAAAAACACAAGATTAATATTTGTAAATAAATTTTATATAATCAAATAAAAAAAAAATAAAAAGTATGGCGTGACAGAGGTACAATTAATAAATGAACACTTAACTGATATTGGATGTCAGTCCAGCCGTTTGTGTTTCAGGACTTTGGAGTTCGGAGGTTCGTAATGACAGACAAATTTGCTGTAGAATGTTCACAAAAGTTTGTTGTTTTTTCTTCCGCAATGTGAAATATAGAATTTAGGAATAGCGTTTTTGTTCCGTTTCCCCTTGCTTAATTGGATTACATCCGAAATGAAAGTATGATGATTCCTTTGTATCTATTTGGGCACAAAATTCCTTTAACATTTATCCATTAAGTAGTCAATTATCCCAAGGTCTCCAAAACGAAATTTCCTTATTCCCTACACAACTAGTAATGGAATAGGTCTGTGGGTGTATTTCTCATCCCTTACAATCGCATGATGAGAGTGAGTTTTTTTTTCTCGCGAACTGTTGTCGTCGGAGGTCACTAGAAGACTAAAGGTACAATATCAAAATCAAAAGTGATGTGGGTAATGGCGTAGTTGACCTTTTGCTCAACTCTCATTCTTATGGAATTTCATTCTGTTTATTGTCAAGCAATCCCAAATTCCCTTCCACTATTTCCTCACAATTGGATTTTGCTTTGTTGTTTGGTTTTTAAATTCCTTTCTTGACCTTTCTACGCTAAAATTTTTTGTTAAAGATTGACAAACGACTACTCCGGCGATCATTTTAAAAAAGTTTTTTTAAATAAGAAATTTCGAAGTGCTAGAAAGGTTAAAAATTAATTAAATAATCAAAAAATAATTTGGTCTTTCCTCTTAATAATAACATAAAGATTTTGACGATAAAACTTTCTTTTGATCAAATTTGGAGAATTTTTCATCATGGTACGCTCTTTTTTTCAGGGAATTATTGGAAGTACCAAATTAAGTTATCGTCAACTTAGAGATTTTATTGAAATCATCCGTATTTATTACCGTTATTAAATTGTATACCTGTATATTTTCTCCTTATTTTATTTCTCCCCATATCCTTTTGCCTTACATTTTCCTCCCCCTCTTTCTTCCTTTCTCCTCTTGCCTTCCATCTTCCCACTTTCTTTCTCCCTATCTCCTCTTACATTCCATTTTCCTCCCCTTCTTTCTCCCTATCTTCTCTTGTCTTCCATTAACCTCCCCTTCTTTCTCCCTCTGTCATTTTCCTTTCCATCTTACTCTCCTTCTTTCTCCCTCTGTCTTTTTGCCTTCAATCTTACTCCCCTTCTTTCTCCCTCTGACTTTTTGCCTTCCATCTTACTCTCCTTCTTTCTCCCTCTGACTTTTTGCCTTCCATCTTACTCCCCTTCTTTCTCCCTATCTTCTCTTGTCTTCCATTAAACTCTCCTTCTTTCTCCCTCTGTCTTTTTGCTTTCCATCTTACTCTCCTTCTTTCATCCTCTGTCATTTTGCCTACCATCTTACTCCCCTCCTTTATCCCTCTGTCTTTTTGCCTTCCATCTTACTCTCCTTCTTTCTCCCTATCTTCTCTTGTCTTCCAGTAACCTCCCCTTCTTTCTCCTTATGTCTTTTTGCTTTCCATCTTACTCACCTTCTTTCTCCCTATCCTCTCTTGTCTTCCATTAACCTCCCCTTCTTTCTCCCTATGTCTTTTTGCTTTCCATCTTACTCTCATTCTTTCTCCCTCTGTCTTTTTGCCTTCCATCTTACTCACCTTCTTTCTCCCCTATCTTCTCTTGTCTTCCATTAACCTCCCTTCTTTCTCCCTCTGTCTTTTTGCTTTCCATAACTCTCCTTCTTTCTCCCTCTGTCATTTTGCCTTCATCTTCCTCCCCTTCTTTCTCCCCTATCTTCTCTTGTCTTCCATTAACCTCCTTTTTTCCCCTCTGTCTTTTTGCTTTCCATCTTACTCTCTCCTTCTTTCTCCCTATCTTCTCTTGTCTTCCGATAACATCCCTTCTTTCTCCCTATGTCTTTTTTGCTTTCCATCTTACTCCCCTTCTTTCTCCTCTGTCATTTTGCCTTCCATCTTACTCTCCCTTCTTTCTCCCTATCTTCTCTTTTCTTCCATTAACCTCCTTCTTTCTCCCTATGTCTTTTTTGCCTTCCATCTTACTATCCTTCATTCTCCCCTCTGTCTTTTTTGCCTTCCATCTTTCCCTTCTTTCTCCCTATCTTCTTTGTCTTCCATTAACCTCCCCTTCATTCTCCTATGTCTTTTTGCTTTCCATCTTACTCACCTTCTTTCTCCTATCTTCTCTTGTTTCCATTAACCTCCTTCTTTCTCCCTATGTCTTTTTGCCTTCCATCTTACTCTCTTCTTTCTCCTCTCTGTCTTTTGCCTTCCATCTTACTCCCCTTCTTTCTCCCTATCTTCTCTTGTCTTCCATTAACCTCCCCTTCTTTCTCCCTCTGTCTTTTTGCTTTCCATCTTACTCACCTTCTTTCTCCCTATCTTCTCTTGTCTTCCATTAACCTCCCCTTCTTTCTCCCTATGTCTTTTGCCTTCCATGTTCTCTCCTTCTTTCTCCCTCTGCCTTTTGCCTTCCATCTTACTCACCTTCTTTGTCCCTATCTTCTCTTGTCTTCCATTAACCTCCCCTTCTCTCACTCTGTCTTTTGCCTTCCATCTTACTCACCTTCATTCTCCTATCTTCTCTCTCTTCCATTAACCTCCCCTCTTTCTCCCTATGTCTTTCTGCTTTCCATCTTACTCTCCTTCTTTCTCCCTCAGTCTTTTTGCCTTCCATCTTACTCCCCTTCATTCTCCGTATCTTCTCTTGTTTTCCATTAACCTCCCCTTCTTTCTCCCTCCGTCTTTTTCCTTCATCTTTCTCCCCTTCTTTCTCCCTATCTTCTCTTGTCTTCCATTAACCTTCCTTCTTTTCTCCCTATGTCTTTTTTTCTTTCTTACTCTCCTTCTTTCTCCCTCAAGTCTTTTGCCTTCCATCTTCCCATTCCTCCCTATCTTCTCTTGTCTTCCATTAACCTCCCCTTCTTTCTCCCTCTGTCTTTTTGCTTTCCATCTTACTCTCCTTCTTTCTCCTTCTGTCTTTTTGCCTTCCATCTTACTACCCTTCTTTCTCCCTATATTCTCCAGTCTTCCATTAACCTCCCCTTCTTTCTCCCTCTGTCTTTTTGCCTTCCATCTTACTCCCCTTCTTTCTCCCTATCTTCTCTTGTCTTCCATTAACCTCCCCTTCTTTCTCCCTATGTCTTTTGCCTTCCATCTTCCATTTCTCCCTATCTTCCTTGTCTTCCACCTCCCTTCTTTCTCCCTCCTTTTGCCTTCATCTCTTCTTTCTCCTCTTCTCTTGTCTTCCATTAACCTCCCTTCTTTCTCCCTATATCTTTTTGCTTTCCATCTTACCATTCTTTCTACTTCTGTCTTTTTGCCTTCCATCTTCTCCCTTCTTTCTCCCTGGCTTCTCTGTTTTCCATTAACCTCCCTTCTTTTTCTCCCTCCTGTCTTTTTTTGCTTCCATCTTACTCCTTCCCTCTCCCTATTCTCTTGTCTTCCTTAACCTCCCTTCTTTTCCTTCTTTTTTGCCTCTTGCCCTTCTTTCCCTCTTCTCTTGTTTTCCATATTCTCCTCTATCTCTTTCGCCTTCCTTACTCCTTCTTTCTCCTGTCTTCTCCTTCCTTCTTTCCCCTGTCTTTTTTGCTTTTTTTCTTTTCTCCCTCAGTCTTTTTTTGCTTCCATCTTCTTTTCTTCCCCTATCTTCTCTTGTCTTCCATTAACCTCCCCTTCTTTTCTCCTTGTCTTTTTGCCTTTCCATTCTTTTCTCACCCCTTCTTTTTCTCCCTATCTTCTCTTGTTTTCCATTAACCTCCCCTTCTTTCTCCCTTTGTCTTTTTTGCCTTCCATCTTACTCCCCTTCTTTCTCCCTATCTTCTCTTGTCTTCCATTAATCTCCCTTCTTTCTCCTATGTCTTTTTTGCTTTCCATCTTACCTCCTTCTTTTCTCCCTCAGTCTTTTTGCCTTCATCTTACTCCCTTCATTCTCCCTATCTTCTCTTGTCTTCCATTAACCTCCCCTTCTTTCTCCCTCTGTCTTTTCGCCCATCTTACTCCCTTCTTTCTCCTATCTTCTCTTGTCTTCCATCTTACTCTCCTTCTTTTTTTTTCTCCCTTGTCTTTCGCCTTCTCCCCCCTTCATTCTCTTCTCTTGTCTTCCATTAACCTCCCTTCTTTCTCCCTTGTCTTTTTGCCTTCCATCTTACTCCCCTTCATTCTCCCTTCTCTTGTCTTCCATCTCCCTTCTTTCTCCCTTGTCTTTTTCCATCTTATCTCCTTTCTTCTCTTGTCTTCCTCTAATCTTACCCTTCTTTTCCCTATGTCTTTGCTTTCCATCTTACCCCCTTCTTTCTCCTCTTCTTTTGTCTTCCATCTTACTCCCCTTCATTCTCCCATTTTCTCTTGTCTTCCATTCTCCCCTTCTTTCTCCTTGTCTTTTGCCTTCCATCTTACCCCCTTCTTTCTCCCTCTGTCTTTTCCTTCCATCTTACCTCCTTCTTTCTCCCTATCTTCTCTTGTCTTCCATCTAACCTCCCTTCTTTCTCCTCTGTCTTTTCTTTCCATCTTACTCCTTCTTTCTCCTATCTTCTCTTGTCTTCCCTCCTCCCCTCTTTTCTCCCTCAGTCTTTTTGCCTTCCATCTTACTCCCCTTCATTCTCCCTATCTTCTCTTGTCTTCCATTAACCTCCCTTCTTTCTCCCTTTGTCTTTTTGCCTTCCATCTTACTCACCTTCTCCATTTTCTTAAGTATCTTCTCTTGTCTTCATTAATCTCCCTTCTTTCTCCCTCTGTCTTTTTGCCTTCCATCTTCCCCTTCTTTCTCTTCTTTCTTGTCTTCCATTAACTGTTCTTTTCCTGTCTTTTCGCCATCTTACTCCCCCTTTCTCCCCTATCTTCTCTTGTCTTCCATTAACCTCCCTTCTTTCTCCCTGTCTTTTGCTTTCCATCTTACCCTTCTTTCTCTCTGTCTTTTTTGCCTTCCATCTAACTCCTTCTTTCCTATCTTTTGCTTTTCCATCTTACTCCTTCTTTCTCCTCTTCTTTTCCTTCCATCTCCTTCTCTCCCTCTGTCTTTTGCCTATCTTCTCTTCCCCTTCTTAACCTCCCTTCTTCTCTTGTCTTTTGCTTCTTCCCCCTTCTTTCTCCTCTGTCTTTTGCCTTCCATCTTACTCCTATTTCTTCTCTTGTCTTCCATTAACCTCCCCTTCTTTCTCCCTCTGTCTTTTGCCTTCCATCTTACTCCCTTCTTTCTCCCTATCTTCTCTTGTCTTCTTAACTTTTTGCATTAACCTCCTTCTTTCTCCTTGTCTTTTGCTTTCATCTTACTCCCTTCTTTCTCCCCTATCTTCTCTTGTCTTCCATTAACCTCCCCTCTTTCTCCTCTGTCTTTTGCATCTTTCTCTATTTCTCCCTATCTTTTTTGTCTTTTAACCTTCCTTCATTTCTCCCTTCTTTCTCCATCTTACTCTCCTTCTTTTTGTCTTCTCTTGTACCATTCCCCTTCTTTCTCCTATGTCTTTTGCTTTTCCATCTTACCCCTTCTTTCTCCCCTCTTCTTTGTCTTCCATCTTACCCTTCTTTCTCCTCTTCTCTTGCCTTCCATTCTGCCCTTCTTTCCCTCATCTTTTTCCCATCTTACTCCCCTCCTTTCTCTATCTTCTTGTCTTTACATTACCTCCCTTCTTTCTCCCTATGTCTTTTTGCTTTCCATCTTACTCTCTTCATCCCTCCCCTTCTTTCTCCCCTTCTTTCTCTTGTCTTCCATTAACCTCCCCTTCTTTCTCCCTATGTCTTTTTGCTCCATCTTCCCTTCTTTCTCCCTATCTTCTCTGTCTTCAGTTAACCTCCCTTCTTTCTCCCTCCCTGTCTTTTTCCATCTTTTCCATCTTTCCCTATCTTCTCCTTCTTTCTCCCCCCTTCATCTTCTCTTCTTTCTTCCATTAACTTCCCTTCTTTCTCCTATCTTCTCTTGTCTTCATCTTACTCTCCTTCTTTCTCCCCTGCTTCTTGTCTTTTTGCTTCACCCCCCTTCTTTTCTCCCTCTGTCTTTTTGCCTTCCATCTTACTCCCCTTCTTTCTCCCTATCTTCTCTTGTCTTCCATTAACCTCCCCTTCTTTCTCCCTCTGTCTTTTTGCCTTCCATCTTACTCCCTTCTTTCTCCCTATCTTCTCTTGTCTTCCATTAACCTCCCCTTCTTTCTCCTTTTGCTCCATCTTACTCTCTTCTTTCTTCCCCTTCATTCCCCATCTTACTTCCTTAACCTGCCCTTCTTTCTCCCTCTGTCTTTTTGCCTTCCATCTTACTCACCTTCTTTCTCTTCTTCTCTTGTCTTCCATTAACCCCCCTTCTTTCTCCCTATGTCTTTTTGCTTCCATCTTACTCCCCTTTTCTCCCTCCTCTTGTCTTTTCTTGTCTTCCCCTTCTTTTCCCTTCCATCTTCTCCTCCCTTCTTTCTCCTTTGTCTTTCTTGTTTTGTCTTACTCCCCTTCTTTCTCCCTCTTCTTTTGCCTTCATTTACTCCTTCTTTCTCCCTATCTCTTTTTGCTCCATCTTACCTCCTTCTTTTCCCTATGTCTCTTTTTTGCTTTTACATCTTCTTTCTCCCTATATTCTCCTGTCCTTCTTTTTCTCCCTCTGTCTTTTTTCATCACCTCCCCTTCTTTCTCCTATCTTCTCTTGTCTTTACATTAACCTCCTTCTTTCCCTCCCTGTCTTTTGCCTTCCATCTTACTCCCCTTCTTTCTCCCTATCTTCTCTTGTTTTCCATTCGCTCCCTTCTTTTCTCCCTCTGTCTTTTTTGCTCATCTTATTTCCCCTTCTTTCTCCCCTCTTCTCTTGTCTTCCCATTCTCCCCTTCTTTCTCCTTGTCTTTTTGCTTTTCCAACCTCCCCTTCTTTCTCCCTCTGTCTTTTGCCTTCCATCTTACTCTCCCTTCATTCTCCCTATCTTCTCTTGTCTTCCATTAACCTCCTTCTTTTCTCCCTATGTCTTTTGCTTTCCATCTTACTCTCCTTCTTTCTCCCTCTGTCTTTTTGCCTTCATCTTACTCCTTCTTTCTCCCCTATATCTTCTCTTGTCTTCCATTAACCTCCTTCTTTCTCCCTCTGTCTTTTCCATCTTCTCCTTCTTTCTCCCTATCTTCTCTCCTTTCCTCCCTTTCTTTTCTCCCTGTCTTTTTGTCTTTTCTATCTCCTTCTCTTCCATTCTCCTTCCCTTCCATTTCTTCTTTCTCTATCTCTTTTTCGCTTCCATCCATCTTTCTTTCTCCCTTCTTTCTTGTCCCATCTAACCTCCCTTCTTTCTCCCTCTCTTTTTGCCTTCCATCTAACCCTTCTTTCTCCTATCTTCTCTTGTCTTCCATTAACCTCCCTTCTTTCTCCCTCTGTCTTTTTTACTTTCCATCTTACTCCTCCTTTTCTCCTTCTTCTCTCTTGTCTTCCATTAACCTTTTTCTCCCTGCCTTTCCATCTTACCTTCTTTCCTTCTTTTGCCTCCCTATCTTCTCTTCTCTTCCATTAACCTCCCCTTCTTTCTCCCTCTGTCTTTTTGCCTTCCATCTTCTCTCCTTCTTTCTCCCTATCTTCTCTTGTCTTCTTAACCTCCTTCTTTCTCCTCTGTCTTTTGCCTTCCATCTTACTCCCCTTCTTTCTCCCCTCTTCTCTTGTCTTCCATTTACTCCCCTTCTTTCTCCCTATCTTTTTTTGCCTTTCCATCTTACTCTCCTTCTTTCTCCTTCTGTCTTTTGCCCCTTCCATCTTAACCTCCCTTCTTTCTCCCTATGTCTTTGTCTTCCATCTTACTCTCCTTCTTTCTCCCTCTGTCTTTTTCCATCTTCACCTTCTTCTCCCTATCTTTCTTCCCTTAACCTCAGCTTTCTCCTTGTCTTTTGCTTTTCCCATTTAACCTTCTGTCTCCTATCTTCTCTTGTTTTCTTATCCCCTTCTTTCTCCCTCTGTCTTTTGCCTTCCATCTTTCTTTCTCCCTTCTCTTTTGCCTTCATCTTCTCTTGTTTTCCCTGTCTTTTCTTTCCCTTCTTCCTTCCCTCCCTGTGTCTTTTCCTTCATCTTCCTCTTCTCTCCCTCCTTTTGTCTTTCTCCCCTTTCTCCCTCTGTCTTTTGTCTTCCATTAACTCTTCTTTCTCCTCTGTCTTTTTTGCCTTCCATCTTACTACCCTTCTTCTCCCTATCTTCTCTTGTCTTCCATTAACCTCCCCTTCTTTCTCCCTCTGTCTTTTGCTTTCCATGCCCCCTTCTTTCTCCCTTCTTTTCTCCCTTCCTTCCCCTCCTTCTTTTGCCCATCTTCTTTTTTGTATTCCCTTCTCTCCTCATCTTTTTTGTCTTCCATCTAACCTCCTTCTTTCCCTTTCTTTTTGCCTTCCCACCTTCTTTCTCCCTTTGCTTTTTTCATCTTACTCCCCTTCTTTCTCCCTCTGTCTTTTTTGCCTTCCATCTTACCCTTCTTTCTCCCCTATCTTCTCTTGTCTTTCCATTAACCTCCCTTCTCTTTCTCCCTCTGTCTTTTTGCTTTCCATCTTACCCTCCCTTTTTCTCCCTATCTTCTTTGTCTTCCATCCTTCCCTATCTTCTCTTGTCTTCCATTAACCTCCCTTCTTTCTCCCTCAGTCTTTTGCCCTTCTCATCCTTCATTCTCTCCCTTGTCTTCCATTCTCCCTTCTTTCTCCTCTTTTTGCTTTTCATCTTACCTCTCCTTCTTTCTCCTTCTGTCTTTTTGCCTTCCATCTTACTACCCTTCTTTCTCCCTATCTTCTCTTGTCTTCCATTAACCTCCCCTTCTTTCTCCTCTGTCTTTTGCCTTCCATCTTACTCCCTTCTTTCTTTCCTATCTTCTCTTGTCTTCCATTAACCCCTTCTTTCTCCCTATGTCTTTTGCCTTCCATCTTCCTCACCTTCTTTCTCCCTCTTCTCTTGTCTTCCATTAACCTCCCCTTCTTTCTCCCTATCTTTTGTCTTTCTTACTCTCCTTCTTTTATTCTGTCTTTTCCCTTCTTCTCTACCCCCTTTCTCCCTTTCTCTTCCATCTTACTCTCCTTCTTTCTCCCTCTGTCTTTTTGCCTTCCATCTTACTCCCCTTCTTTCTCCCTATCTTCTCTTGTCTTCCATTAACCTCTTCTTCTTTCTCCCTCTGTCTTTTTGCCTTCCATCTTACTCACCTTCTTTCTCCCTATCTTCTCTTGTCTTCCATTCGCCTCCTTCTTTCTCCTATGTCTTTTTGCCTTCCATCTTACTCCCCTTCTTTCTCCCTATCTTCTCTTGTCTTCCATTAACCCCCCTTCTTTCTCCCCTGTCTTTGCTTTTCCATCTTACTCTCCTTCTTTCTCCCTCTGTCTTTTGCTTTCCATCTTACTCCCTTCTTTCTCCTTCTCTTGTCTTCCCATTACTCTCCCTTCTTTCTCCCTCTGTCTTTTGCTTTCCATTTCTCCTTCTTTCTCCCTATCTTCTCTTTTCTCCCCTCCCTTCTTTTGCCCTCTGTCTATTCACTTCCTTCTTTCTCCCTTCTTTCTTCTCCCTCCTTCTCTCTTTCTCTTGTCTTCCATTAACCTCCCTTCTTTCTCCTTCTTTTGTCTTCCATCTTACTCTCCTTCTTTCTCCTCTGTCTTTTGCCATCTTACTCCCCTTCTTTCTCCCCTATCTTCTCTTGTCTTCCATTAACCTCCCCTTCTTTCTCCTCTGTCTTTTCGCCTTCCATCTTACTCCCTTCTTTCTCCTTCTTTTCTTGTCTTCCATTAACTCCTTTTTCTCCCTTGTTTTTGCTTGTCTTCCACTCCCTTCTTTCTCCCTATCTTCTCTTGTCTTCCATTAACCTCCCCTTCTTTCTCCCTCTGTCTTTTTGCCTTTCCATCTTACTCCCCTTCTTTCTCCCTATCTTCTCTTGTCTTCCATTAACCTCCCCTTCTTTCTCCCTATGTCTTTTTGCTTTCCATCTTACTCACCTTCTTTCTCCCTATCTTCTCTTGTCTTCCATTAACCTCCCCTTCTTTCTCCCTATGTCTTTTTGCTTTCCATCTTACTCTCCTTCTTTCTCTCTATCTTCTCTTGTCTTCCATTAACCTCCCTTCTTTCTCCCTCTGTCTTTTGCTTTCCATCTTACTCCCCTTCTTTCTCCCTCTGTCTTTTGTCTTCCATCTTACACCTTCTTTCTCCCTTATCTTTTTGTTTTCCATCTTACCTCCTTCTTTCTCCCTATCTCTCTTCTCTTCCATTAACCTCCCTTCTTTCTCCCTATTTTTTTTTGTCTTTCCATCTTATTCTCCTTCTTTCCCCCTGTCTTTTTGCTTCTTACCATTCTTTCTCCCCTCTTCTCTTGTTTCTCCTTCTCTCCCTATTTTTTCCTTTCCATCTTACTCCCCTTCTTCCTCTATCTTCTCTTGTCTTCCATTCCATTAACCTCCCTTCTTTCTCCCTCTGTCTTTTTGCTTTCCATCTTACTCTCTTCTTTCTCCTCTGTCTTTTGCCTTCCATCCTCCCCTTCTTTCTCCCCTATCTTCTCTTGTCTTCCATTAACCCCCCCTTCTTTCTCCCTATGTCTTTTTGCCTTCCATCTTACTCCTTCTTTCTCCCTCTGTCTTTTGTCTTCCATCTTCTCTTTCTTTCTCCCCTGTCTTTTTTCATTAACTTACTCCCTTCTTTCTCCCTCTGTCTTTTGCTTTCATCTTACTCCTTCTTTCTCCCTCTTCTCTTGTCTTCTTTGCCTCCCCTTCTTTCTCCTATCTTCTTTGCTTTCCATCTTTTCTCTCCTTCTTTCTCCTTCTGTCTTTTTGCCTTCCATCTTACTCCCTTCTTTCCCCCTCTTCTTTTCTTCCATTAACCTCCCCTTCTTTCTCCCTCCTTTTTGCCTTCCATCTTACCCTTCTTTCTCCCTATATTCTCTTGTCTTCATTAACCTCCCCTTCTTTCTCCTCCTGTCTTTTTTGCCTTCCATCTTACTCACCTTCTTTCTCCTCTATCTTCTCTTGTTTTTTCTCATTAAACTCCCCTTCTTTCTCCCTCTGTCTTTTCGCCTTCCATCTTACTCCCTTTCTCCCTATCTTCTCTTGTCTTCGTGCTGCTTCCCTTCTTTCTCCCTATGTCTTTTGCTTTCCATCTTACTCTCCCTTCTTTCTCCCTCAGTCTTTTTGCCTTCATCTTCCCCCTTCATTTCTCCCTATCTTCTCTTGTCTTCCATTAACCTCCCCTTCTTTCTCCCTCTGTTTTTTGCTTTCCATCTTACTCTTTCTCCTTCTGTCTTTCTCTTCTGTCTTTTTATATTCTCCAGTCTTCCATCTTACCTCCCCTTCTTCTCCCTCTGTCTTTGTCTTCCATCTAACCTCCCTTCTTTCTCCCTATCTTCTTTTGTCTTCCATCTTTAACCCCTTCTTTCTCCCCCTTTCCTTCTCTTGTCTTCACCTTCTTCTTTCTCCCTCTTCTTTTGCTGTCTTACTCCCTTCATTCTCTCCCTTCTCTTTTCATCTTCCATTAACCTCCCCTTCTCTCCTCTGTCTTTTGCCATCTTACTACCCTTCTTTTCTATCTTCTCTTGTCTTTATTAACCTCCTTCTTTCTCCTCTGTCTTTTGCCTTCATCTAACTCCCCTTCTTTCTCCCTAGCTTCTCTTGTCTTCCTTTAACCTCCCTTTCTTACCCCCTTATGTCTTTTTGCCTTCCATCTTACCTCCCTTCTTTCTCCCTATCTCTTTGAATTCCATTTACCTCTCCTTCTTTTCTCCCTATGTCTTTTCGCCTTCCATCTGCCCCTTCTTTCTCCCTATCTTCTCTTGTCTTCTCTTTTCTTAACTTTTTGCCCTTCTTTCTCCCCTATTTCTTTTCTCTTTCCATCTTTCTCACCTTCTTTCTTTCCATCTTACTCTTTTGCCTTCTTTCTCCCTTCTTCTCCCTGTCTTCTCTTACCCCTCCCCTTCTTTCTCCCTCTGTCTTTTGCCTTCCATCTTACTCCCTTCTTTCTCCCTATCTTCTCTTGTCTTCCATTAACCTCCCTTCTTTCTCCCTATGTCTCCTGTCTTCCATTTACCTCCTTCTTTCTCCTCTGTCTTTTGCCTTCCATCTTACTCCTTCTTTCCCCTATCTTCTCTTGTCTTCCATTAACCTCCCTTCTTTCTCCCTATGTCTTTTGCTTTCCATCTTACTCTACTTCTTTCTCCCCTGTCTTTTCGCCTTCCATCTTACCTCCCCTTCTTTCTCCCTCTTTTTTGTCTTCCATTAACCTTTCTTTCTCCCCTATGTCTTTTTTGCTTCCATCTTGCCCTTCTTACCCTCTGTCTTTTCGCCTCCCATCTTTCTCCCCTGTCTTTCTCCCATATCTCCCCTTCTTTCTCCCTCTGTCTTTTCCCTATTCTTTCTTGTTTCCCCCTTCTTTCTCCCTCTGTCTTTTTGCCTTCCATCTTACTCCCTTCTTTCCTTTCTCTTCTCTTGTCTTCCATTAACCTCCTTCTTTCTCCTTTCTCTTTTTGCTTTCTCCCCTTCATTCCCCTCTTCTCTTGTCTCTTCCTTCTTTCCCCTTCTTTTCTCCCTATTTCTTTTTTGCCTTCCATCTTACTCCCTTCTTTTCTCCCCTGTCTTCTCTCTTGTCTTCCATTTACCTCCCCTTCTTTCTCCCTCTTTTCTTTTTACTTTCTTTCTCCTCTGTCTTTTCCTTCATCTTACTCCCTTCTCTCCTATCTTCTCTTGTCTTCCATTAACCTCCCCTTCTTTCTCCCTCTGTCTTTTTGCTTTCCATCTTTCTCACCTTCTTTCTCCCTATCTTCTCTTGTCTTCCATTAACCTCCCCTTCTTTCTCCCTCTGTCTTTTGCTTTCCATCTTACTCTCCTTCTTTCTCCCTATCTTCTCTTGTCTTCCATTAACCTCCCTTCTTTCTCCCTGTCTTTTGCTTTCCATCTTACTCTCCCTTCTTTCTCCCTCTGTCTTTTTGCCTTCCATCTTACTCCTTCTTTCTCCCTTCTCTTGTCTTCCATGCCTCCCCATCTTTCTCCCCCTGTCTTTTGCTTTCATCTTACCCTTCTTTCTCCTCTCTTGTCTTCCATCTTCCCTCCTTCTTCTCCCTATTTCTTTTTGCTTTCATCTTACCTCCCCTTTTCTCCCTATGTCTTTTTGCTTTCCCATCTTACTCTCCTTCTTTCTCCCTCTGTCTTTTGTTTTCATCTTACTCCCCTTCTTTCTCCCTATCTTCTCTTGTCTTCCTACCCCCCTTCTTTCTCCTCTGTCTTTGCTCTTTCCATCTTACCTCCCTTCTTTCTCCTCCCTGTCTTTTGCCTTCCATTTACTCCCTTCTTTCCCTATCTTCTCTTGTCTTCCATTAACCTCCCCTTCTTTCTCCCTCTGTCTTTTCGCCTTCCATCTTACTCCCCTTCTTTCTCCCTATCTTCTCTTGTCTTCCATTAACCTCCCTTCTTTCTCCCTATGTCTTTTTGCCTTCCATCTTACTCCCTTTTCTCCCTCTTTCTTTGTCTTCATATCCCTCCCCTTCTTTCTCCCTATCTCTTTTTCTTTCCAACCTCCCCTTCATTCTCCCTCTGTGTTTTGCCTCCCCTCTTACTCCTCCTTCTTTCTCCCTCTTTTCTTGTCTTCCATCTTTTCCCCTTCTTTCTCTTCTTTTCTCTCCATCTCCCTTCTTTCTCCTTTTCTTTTGCCTCTTCTTTCTTTCTCCCTCTGTCTTTTGCCTTCCATCCCTTCTTTTGTCTTCCCATTAACCTCCTTCTTTCTCCCTATGTCTTTTGCCTTCCATCTTACTCTCCTTCTTTCTCCTCATCTCTTTTGCCTTCCATCTTCTCCTTACTTTCTCCCTATCTTCTCTTGTCTTCCATTAACCTCCTTCTTTCTCCCTATGTCTTTTTGCCCATCTTACTCTCCTTCTTTCTCCCTCTGTCTTTTGCCTTCCCATCATCTTCATTCTCCTCTCTTTCCTCCCTATCTTTCTCCCTATCTTTTGCTTTCCATCTTACTCTCCTTCTTTCTCCCTCTGTCTTTTTGCCTTCCATCACCTCACCTTCTTTCTCCCTATCTTCTCTTGTCTTCCCCTTCTCCTTCTTTCCCTCTGTCTTTTTTTGCTTTCCATCTTACTCTCCTTCTTTCTCCTCTGTCTTTTTGCCTTCCATCTTACTCCCTCCCTTCTTCTCTTGTCTTCCATATTCCTTCTTTCTCCTATCTTCTTGTCTTCCATTCTCCCCTTCTTTCTCCTCTGTCTTTTGCCTTCATCTTACTCCCTTCTTTCTCCCTATATCTTTTGCCTTCCATCTTACTCCCCCTTCTTTCTCCCTATGTCTTTTGCTTTCCATCTTCTCACATTTTCTCCCCTTCTCTTCTTTTCCATTAACCTCCTTCTTTTTTTTTGGCATTCCATCTTACTCTACTTCTTTCTCCTCTGTCTTTTTGCCTTCATCTTATCTTCTTTTCTCCCTATCTTCTCTTGTCTTTCTCCCTTTCTCCCTCTTTTTTGCTTTCCATCTTACTCTTTCTCCCTATCTTCTCTTGTCTTCCATTAACCTCCTTGATTTTCTCCCCTCTGTCTTTTTTTGCTCTTACTCCCCTTCTTTCTCCCTCTGTCTTTTGCCTTCCATCTTACTCACCTTCTTTCTCCTATCTTCTCTTGTCTTCCATTAACCTCCCCTTCTTTCTCCCTATGTCTTTTGCTTTCCACCATCTTACTCCTCTTCTTTTCCATCTTACTTTTTCTTTCTCCTCTTCTCTTGTCTTCCCCTTGCCTTCTTTCTCCCTTCTCTTTTCTTCCATCCATCCTTCCTTCTTTCTCCCTCTGTCTTTTTGCCTTCATCTTACTCCCCTTCTTTCTCCTATCTTCTTTGTCTTCCATTAACCTCCTTCTTTCTCCTATCTCTTTTGTCTTCCATCTTAACCTTTCTTTCTCCTCTGTCTCCCTTCCTTCTTACTTGTCTTCTTTTCTCCTTCCATTCTCCCTCTGTCTTTTGCCTTCCATCTTACTCTTCTTTCTCCTCTCTTCTCTTGTCTTCATTAACCTTCCCCTTCTTTCTCTTCATCTTGTCTTTTGCTTTCCATCTTACTCCCTTCTTCTCCCTCTGTCTTTTTTCTTCTTCCATCTCTTTCTTGCTTTCCCTTCTCCCTGTTCTCCCTCCATCTTCTCTGTCTTCCATTAACCTCATCCTTTCTCCCTGTGTCTTTTTTGCCCTCGACTTAATCTCTCCCTCTTCTCTTCCTTACTGTCTTTTGCTTCTTTCATCTTTCCTCCCCTTCGCTTTCTCCTTACTTCCCTCGACTCTTCTCTTGTCTTCTCTTCATACTCTCCCACTTTTTCTTACTCTCCTTCTTTTTCATACTCTTCCACGTCCTCTTCATACACTCACAATTTTCTTACTTTCCCTCGACTTAATCTCACTCCTCTTCTCTTCATACTCTCCCACTTTTTCTCCCCTTCTTTTCATCCTCTTCTTTTGCTCTTCATACCCATTTTCTTACTTTCCCCTTCTTTCTCCTCTTCTCTTCTTCTCCCACTTTTCTTACCTCCCTTTTCGTTTCTTCCTCTTCCTCTCTTTTGCTCCCATTTCTTTTTGCCTTCCCTCTTCTTCTTTCTCCATATCTTCTCTTGTCTTCTTAACCTCCTTCTTTCTCTTCCTCGTCCTCTTCCTTACCCAATTTTCTTACTCCCACTTTTTCTCCCTCTGTCTTCTTAATCTCCTTCTTTCTCCCCTTCTTTTCTTGTCTTCCTTAACCTCCCTTCTTTCTCCCTATTTCTTTTTTCCTTCCATCTTACTCCTCTTCTCCTCTTCTCTTCTCTTACTCCCTTCTTTTCCTATCTTCTCTTGTCTTCCATTAACCTCCCCTTCTTCCCTATTTCTTTTGCCTTCCATCTTACTCTGCTTCTCCTCCCTCTTCTTTTGTCTTCCATCTTACTCCTTCTTTCTCCCTCTGTTCTTGTCTTCCATCTTACCTCCTTCTTTCTCCCCTCTGTCTTTTTTCCTCTTCCATCTTACTCTCCTTCTTTCCCTCCTCTTTTTCTTTTCCTTCTCTTCCTTCTTTTTTCCCTTGCTTTCCATCTTACTTTCCCTTCTTTCTCTCCCTTCTTCTCTTCCTATATTTTGCTCCATTTTTCTTCCTCCCCTTCTTTCTCCCTTCCTCTTTGCTTCCATCTTACTCCCCTTCTTTCTCCCCTCTTGTCTTTGCCTTCCATTCTTTTCTCCCTTTTTTCTTACTCTTCTTCTCTTGTCTTCTTAGCCTCCCCTTCTTTTGTCTTTTTACTTTCCATCTTCCTCCTTCTTTCTCCCTTCTCTTTTCTTTTTGCTCCCTTCTTTCTCCTCTTCTCTTGTCCTCATCTTACTCTCCTTCTTTCTCCCTCTGTCTTTTGCTTTCCATCTTACTCCCCTTCTTTCTCCCTCCTTCTCTTGTCTTCCATTAACCTCCCCTTCTCTTCCTGTCTTTTTTTGCTTTCCTCCCCCTTCTTTCTCTTCTTTCTTCCTTGTCTTCTTTCTCTTCTTTTTGCTCTCCCTTTTTTCTCTCCTATCTTCTCTTGTCTTCCAACCTCCCCTTCTTTCTCCCACAATTTCTTTTGCTTTCCATCTTAATCTCCTTTTCTTCCTCTCTCCCTTTTTTCCTTCCTTCTTTTTCTCTCCCTTCTTCTTCTCCTCTGTCTTTTAATTTTCCTTGTCTTCCATCTTACCTCCCTTCTTTCTCCTCTGTCTTTTGCTTTCTTCCTCTCCCTTCTTTTCCCTGCTTCCTCTGTCTTTTCCCTTCTTTCCATTTTTTTGCTTTCCCTCTTTTAATCTCTGTCTTTTGCCTTCCATCTTAACCTCCCTTCTTTCTCCCCTATCTTCTTTTGTCTTCCATTTACCTCCTTCTCTTCATCCCTATGTCTTTTGCTTTCCATCTTACTCCTTCTTTCTCCCTCTGTCTTTTGCCTTCCCATTTTCGCCTCCCCTTCTTTCTCTTCTCTCCTCGTCTTTTTTCTTTCCATCTTTTGCTTTCCTTCTTTCTCCCTCTGTCTTTTGCTTCCCTCTTCTTCACCTTCTTTCTCCCTATCTTCTCTTGTCTTCCATTAACCTCCCTTCTTTCTCCCCCTATGTCTTTTGCCTTCCATCTTCTCTCCCTTTCCCCTCTGTCTTTTGCCTTCCATCTTACTCACCTTCTTTCTCCCTATCTTCTCTTGTCTTTCTTTAACCTCTTTTCATTCCCTTCTTTCTCCCCTCTGTCTTTTTGCTTCCATCTTACCTCCTTCTTTCTCCCTCTTCTTACTTGTCTTCCATTAACCTCCTTCTTTTCTCCCTATGTCTTTTGCTTTCCATCTTAATCTCCTTCTTTCTCCCTATCTTCTCTTCTCTTCCATTACCCTCCCTTTCTTTTCTCTCCTATTTCTTTTTCTTCCTCTGTCTTTTTTTGCCTTCCATCTTACTCTCCTTCTTTCTCCCTATCTTCTCTTGTCTTCCATTCCCCTTCTTTCCCTTTTTCTTTTTCTTTCCATCTTACTCTACTTTTTCTCCCTCTGTCTTTTTTACCTTCCATCTTACTCTCCTTCTTTCTCCCTCTTCCTTTCTTCCCTTCATCTCCCCCTTCTTTCTCCCTATCTTCTCTTGTCTTCCCATCTTACCTCCCTTCTTTCTCCCTCTGTCTTTTTTCCTTCCATCTTACTCCCCTTCTTTCTCCCTATTTTCTTTTGTCTTCCATTAACCTCCCCTTCTTTCTCCTCTGTCTTTTGTTTTCATCCCCCCTTCTTTTCCTCTGTCTTTTTCTCATCTTACCTTCTTTCTCCCTCTGTCTTTTGCTTTCCATCCTCCCCTTCTTTCTCCCTTCTTTCTCCCTTTTCTCTTTTGCTTTCCATCTTACCTCTCCTTCTTTCTCCCTCTGTCTTTTTTGCCTTCCATCTTACTCCCTTCTTTCTCCCTGTCTTTCTTGTCTTCCATCTTACCTCCCCTTCTTTCTCCCTCTGTCTTTTTTCCATCTTTCTCTATGTCTTTTCTTTCTCCCCTCTTTCTCTTGTCTTCCATCTTCCCCCTTCTTTCTCCCTATCTTCTCTTGTCTTCCATCTTACTTCTTCCCCTTCTTTTTTCCCTATGTCTTTTTCTCTTTTCCATCTTACTCTCCTTCTTTCTCCCCTCTGTCTTTTTGCCTTCCTTACTCCCCTTCTTTCTCCCTATCTTCTTTGTCTTCCATTAACCTCCCCTTCTTTCTCCCCCTGTCTCTTTTGCTTTCCATCTTTTCCTTCTTCTTTCTCCCTCTGTCTTTTGCCTTCCATCTTACTCTCCTTCTTTCTCCCTCTGTTTTTTTGTCTTCCATCTTACCTCCCCTTCTTTCTCCCTATCTTCTTTTGTCTTCCATCTAACCTCCTTCTTTCTCCCTCTGTCTTTTTCTCCTTCCATCTTACTCTCCTTCTTTCTCCTCTCTTCTCTTGTCTTCCATTAACCTCCCTTCTTTCTCCCTCTGTCTTTTTTGCTTTCCATCTTACTCTCCTTCTTTCTTCTCTTCTTTTGCCCTCCTTTTGCTTTTTCTTACTCTCCTTCTTTTCCCTATATTCTTTTTGTCTTCCATACCTCACCTTCTTTCTCCCTCTATCTTTTTTTTCTTACCTCTCCCCTTCTTTTCTCCTCTGTCTTTTTTGCCTTCATCTTACTCGTCCCTTCTTTCTCCCTATTTCTTCTTGTCTTCCATTAATCTCCCTTTCTTTCCCTAAGTCTTTTTTTCTTCCATCTTTTTCCCCTTCTTTCTCCCTATCTTCATACACTCTTGTCTTCTTACTTAACCTCCCCTTAATCTCCCTATCTTTTTGCCTTCCATCTTTTCCTCTCCTTCTTTCTCTCTATCTTCTCTTGTCTTCCAATTTTTACTCCCTTCTTTCTCCCTATCTTCTTTTCTTTCCATCTTCCTCTCTTCTTTCTCCTCTGTCTTTTCTTCCTTCCATCCTCTTTCCTTCTTTTCCCTCCTTCTCTTTCTTCCATTTCCTCTATCTTTCTCTCCTTCTTTTTTCTTCCTCTTCCTCCCCTTCTTTCTCCTCTGTTTTTTTGCCTTCCATCTTACCCTTCTTCTCCCTCTCTTCTCTTGTCTTCCATTAACCTCCCTTCTTTCTCCCTTCTGTCTTTTTGCTTTCCATCTTCCTCCTTCTTTCTCCCTCTTCTTTTTGTCTTCATCTACTCCTCCTTCTTTCTCTATCTTCTCTTGTCTTCCATTAACCTCCTTCTTTCTCCTATGTCTTTTTCGCCTTCTTCTTCTCCCTTCTTTTCCCTTGTCTTTTTTGCCTCCATCAATCTCCTCCTCTTCTCTTCTCCTCTCTGTTTTCTTTTTGCTCTCCTTCTTTCCTTCTTTCTCCTCTGTCTTTTTCCTTCCATCTTACTCTTTCTTCTTTCCCCTCTGTCTTAATCTCCTCCTCTTCTTTTTCTCCCTCACCTTTTTCTTCCACTCCCTTCTTTCTCCCTATGTCTTTTCTTTCCATTCTTACTCTCCTTCTTTCTTACTTTTGCCTTCCATCTTAATCTCCCCTCTTCTCTCCTATCTTCTTTGTCTTCCTCTCCTTCTTTTTCTCCCTATGTCTTTTTCCTCTTCCATCTCTCTCTCCCTTTCTCCCTCTGTCTTTTTCCTTCTCATCTCCTCTCCCTTTTTTTACTCCCTATCTTTTTCCTTCCATTCCTCTCCCCTTCTTTCTCCCTATGTTCTTTTGCTTAATCTCCTCCTTTCTCTTCATACTCTCCATCTTCTTTCTTTCCCTCTGTCTTTTTCATTCCATCTTCCTCCTCTTCATTCTCCCTATCTTCTTGTCTTCCCTTAACCTCCCTTCTTTCTCCCTATGTCTTTTTCTCCCTTCATCTTACTCTCCTTCTTTCTCCCTCTCTTCCTTTTCTCTTCCTCCATCCTCACCTTCTTTCTCCCTATCTCTCTCTCTTCTCTTCCATCCCTCCTTCTTTCTCCCTATGTCTTTTTCATCCATCTTACTCTCCTTCTTTCTCCTCTTTTTTTGCCTTCATCCTCTCACCTTCTTTCTCCCTATCTTCTCTTGTCTTCCCTTTTCTTCCCTTCTTCTTTTTCCCTATGTCTTTTTCTTTCCATCTTACTCTCCTTTCTTTCTCCCTCTGTCTTTTTGCCTTCCATCTTACTCTCCCACTTTTCTCCCTCTCTTCTCTTGTCTTCCTCATCCTCCCTTCTTTCTCCCCTCTTGTTTTTTCCATCTTACTCTCCTTCTTTCTCCCTCTATCTTTTTGCCTTCCATCTTACTCTCCCCTTCTTTCTCCCTATCTCTCTTGTCTTTCATTCTCACTTTCTTCTTTCTCCCTCTGTCTTTTTCTTTCCATCTTACTCTCCTTCTTTCTCCCTCTGTCTTTTGCATTCCATCTTACTCACCTTCTTTCTCCTTCTTCTCTTGTCCTCTTAATCTCCTCTTTCTCCTTCTTCCTCTCTTCCATCTTACTCTCCTTCTTTCTCCTATGTCTTTTTGTCTTCCATCTTCCCTCCTTCTTTTCTCCCTGTCTTTTTTGCCTTCATCTCCCCCCCTTTTTCCCCTATCTTCTTTTGTCTTCCATCTTAACTCCTTCTTTCTCCCTATTCTTTTTGCTTTCCATCTTACTCTCCTTCTTTCTCCCTATCTTTCCCTTCTTCTTACTCCCCTTCTTTTCCCTATCTTCCTTTTCTTCTTAACCTCCCCTTCTTTCTCCCTATGTCTTTTTTCTTTCCATCTCACCCTCCCTTCTTTCTCCTATTTCTTTTTTCTTCCATCTTACTCTTCTTTTTCTCCCTCTCTTTTTTTCCATCTTGTCTTCTTTCCCCTGTCTTACTCCCCTTCTTTCTCCCTATGTCTCTTTTGCTTTCCATCTTACTCTCCTTCTTTCTCCCTATTCTTTTTGCCTTCCATCTTATCCCCTTCTTTCTCCCTCTTCTTTCTCCCTTGTCTTTTTGCTTTCCTCTTACTCTCCTTCTTCCCCTCTGTCTTTTTCTTTCCATCTTTCCCTTCTTTCTCCCTATCTTCTTCTTGTCTTCCATTTTTCTCCCTTCTTTCTCCTCCTGTCTTTTTCCCTTCCATCTTACTCTCCTTCTTTCTCCTCTTCCTTGTCTTCCATTAACCTCCCCTTCTTTCTCCCTATGTCTTTTTGTCCCCATCCTCTTCTCTTTCATACTCCCACTTTTCTTACTCTTCTCTTTTTCTCCCTATCTTCTCTTGTCTTCCTTAACCTCCTCTTCTTTCTCCCTGTCTTTTTGCTTTCCATCTTACTCTCCTTCTTTCTCCCTCTGTCTTTTTCCTTCCATCTTACTCTCCTTCTTTCTCCCTATCTTCTCGTTGTCTTCCATTAACCTCCCTTCTTTCTCCCTATGTCTTTTTGCTTTCCATCTTACTCTCCTTCTTTCTCCCTCTGTCTTTTTTGCCTTCCATCTTTCTTCTTTTCCTATCTTTTGTCTTCCATTAACCTCCCTTCTTCTCCCCTTGTCTCTTTGCTTTCCATCTTACTCTCCTTCTTTCTCCCTCTGTCTTTTTTTTCCATCTTACTCCCTTCTTTCTCCCTATCTTCTCTTGTCTTCCATTAACCTCCTTCTTTCTCCTATGTCTTTTGCTTTCCATCTTACTCTCCTTCTTTCTCCCTTCTGTCTTTTGCCTTCCATCTTACTCACCTTCTTTCTCCCTATCTTCTCTTGTCTTCCATTAACCTCCCCTTCTTTCTCCCTTGTCTTTTGCACTTCCATCTTACTCTCCTTCTTTCTCCCTCTTCTTTGCCTTCCATCTTACTCTCCTTCTTTTTCCCTTCTCTTGTCTTCCATTCTTCCCTTCTTTCTCCCTATTTCTTTTCTTTCCCTCATCTTTCTCCCTCTGTCTTTTTTGCCTTCCATCTCCTCACCTTCTTTCTCCCTATCTTCTCTTGTCTTCCATTAACCTCCCTTCTTTCTCCCTATCTTTTTTTGCTTTCCATCTTACTCTCCTTCTTTCTCCCTCTGTCTTTTGCCTTCCATCTTTCCCCTTCTTTCTCCCTATCTTCTTTTGTCTTTCATCTAACCTCCCCTTCTTTCTCCCTATCTTCACTTGTCTTCCATCTTCACCTCCTTCTTTCTCCCTCTGTCTTTTTGCCTTCCATCTTACTCTCTTTCTCCTATCTTCTCTTGTCTTCCCATTAACTTCCCTTCTTTCTCCCTCTGTCTTTTTGCTTTCCATCTTACTTTCCTTTTCTCCCTCTGTCTTTTTGCCTTCCATCTTACAATTTTCTTTCTCCCCTATCTTCTTTCTTCCATTAACCTCCCTTCTTTCTCCCTATGTCTTTTTTGCATCCATCTTACTCTCCTTCTTTCTCCCTCTGTCTTTTGCTTCCATCCTCTCCCCTTCTTTCTCTCCATCTTCTTTGTCTTCCATCCCTCCCCTTCTTTCTCCCTGTTCTTTTTGCTTTCATCTTACTCCCCTTTTCTTTCTCTCCTCTGTTTTTTCTTTCCATCTTACTCCCCTTCTTTCTCCCTATGTTTTTTTGTCTTCCCTCGACTCTCCTTCTTTCCCTCTGTCTTTTTACCTTCCATCTTACTCTTTTCTTTCTCTTCTCTTGTCTTCCTCTAACCTCCTTCTTTCTCCCTATGTCTTTTTGCTTTCCATCTTACTCTCCTTCTTTCTCCCTCTGTCTTTTGCCTTCCATCTTACTCCCTTCTTTCTCCCCTTCTTTTCTTGTCTTCCATTAACCTCTCCTTCTTTCTCCCTATGTCTTTTTGCCTCCATCTTAATCTCCTCTTTCTCCCTGTCTTCTTTGCCTTCCATTACCTCCTTCTTTCTCCCCTATGTCTTTGTTTCCATCTTCCATTCCTTCTTTCTCCCTCTGTCTTTTCTTTATTAATCCCTCTTTTTCCTTTTCTTTTCCCTTCCATCTTACTCTTTTCTTTCTCCCTTCTTTCTTGTCTTCCATTAACCTCCCCTTCTCTCCCTCTCTCTTTTTGCTTTCCATCTTACTCTCCTTCTTTCTCCCTCTGTCTTTTTTTCCTCTCCATCTTACTCTCCTTCTTTTCCATTAAACTCCTCGTCTTCTCCCTTTTTGCTTTTTTCTTACTTTGCCTTCTTTCTCCCTATCTTCTCTCTTGTCTTCCATTTTCCTCTCCTTCTTTTTCCATACTCCTCCCTATGTCTTTTTGCCTTCCATCTTACTCCCTTTTCTCCCTCTGTCTTTTCTTCCATCTTACCTCCTTCTTTCTCCCTATCTTCTTTTCTTCCTTCCTAACTGCCTTCTTTCTCCCTATGTCTTTTTGCTTTCCATCTTACTCCCTTCTTTCTCCCTCTGTCTTTTTAAACCTTTCTTACATTCTTTCTCCTCTTTTCTTCCTCGTTCTCCCATTCACCTCCCTTCTTTCTCCCTCTGTCTTTTGCCTTCCTCTTCTCTTCTTCTTTTCCCTCTGTCCCTTCCATCTTCTTCTTTCTCCCTATCTTCTCTTGTCTTCCATTAACCTCCCCTTCTTTCTCCCTATGTCTTTTTGCTTTCCATCTTACTCCCCTTCTTTCTCCCTATCTTCTCTTCTCTTCCATTAACCTCCCCTTCTTTCTCCCTATGTCTTTTTTCCTTTCCTCTTCCTTCCTTTTCTCCCTATTTTCTCTTGTCTTCCATTAACCTCCTTCTTTCTCCCTATGTCTTTTTGCTTTCCATCTTACTCTCCTTCTTTCTCCCTCTGTCTTTTTCCTTCATCTTCCTCCCCTTCTTTCTCCCTTCTCTATCTTCTCTTTCTCTTCCCTTAACCTCCCTTCTTTCTCCCTCTGTCTTTTTGCCTTCCATCTTCTTCTCTTTCTCCCTATCTTCTTTTGTCTCCCTCCCTTCTTTCTCCCTCTGTCTTCTTGTCTTCCATCTCCTCCTTCTTTCTCCCTATGTCTTTTGCTTTCATCTTACATCCTTCTTTCCCTCTGTCTTTTTGCCTTCCATCTTACTCCCCTTCTTCTCCCTATCTTCTCTTGTCTTCCATTAACTTCCCTTCTTTCTCCCTATGTCTTTTGCTTTCCATCTTACTCTCCTTCTTTTCCCCTCTGTCTTTTGCCTTCCATCTTACTCACCTTCTTTCTCCCTCTCTTCTCTTGTCTCCATCTAACCTCCTTCTTTCTCCCCTTCTGTCTTTGCTTTTTCCATCTTTCTCCCCTTCTTTCTCCTCTGTCTTTTGCCTTCATCTTACTCCCTTTCTTTCTCCCTTCTTTTCTTTTGTCTTCCATCTTTCCCCCTTCTTTCTCCCTTTCCTCTTTAATCTTTTCCTTCTCATCTTACTCTTTTTCTTTTTCTTACTCTCCTCTTTTTCTCTTCTCTTGTCTTCTTCCTCTTCTTTCTCCCTCTGTCTTTTTGTCTTCCATCTTACTCCCTTCTTTCTCCCTCTCTTCTTTCCCTATTGTCTTTTGTCTTCTAACCTCCCTTCTTTCTCCCTCTGTCTTTTTTGCTTTCCCTATCTCCTTCTTTTGTCTTCTTGTCTTCTTACTCCCCTTCTTTCTCCCTCTGTCTTTTTGCCTTCCATCTTCTCCCCTTCTTTCTCCCTCTCTTCTCTTTTGTCTTCCATCTTACCTCCCCTTCTTTCTCCCTCTGTCTTTTGCCTTCCATCTTACTCCCCTTCTTTCTCCCTATCTTCTCTTGTCTCCATTAACCTCCCTTCTTTCTCCCTATGTCTTTTTGCTTTCCATCTTACTCTCCTTCTTTCTCTTTTTCTCTTCTTTTGCCTTCCATCTTCCTCCCTTTTTCTCCCCTATTCTTTTTGCTTTTCCATCTTATCTCCTTCTTTCTCCCTCTGTCTTTTTTGCTTCCATTTCTTACTCCCTTCTTTCTTCTCTTGTCTTCCTTAACCTCCTTCTTTCTCCCTATGTCTTTTGCTTTCCATCTTTCCTCCTTCTTTCTCCCTCTGTCTTTTTGCCTTCCATCTTACTCACCTTCTTTCTCCCTATCTTCTCTTGTCTTCCATTAACCTCCCCTTCTTTCTCCCTATGTCTTTTTGCTTTCCATCTTACTCTCCTTCTTTCTCCCTCTGTCTTTTTGCCTTCCATCTTACTCACCTTCTTTCTCCCTATCTTCTCTTGTCTTCCATTAACCTCCCCTTCTTTCTCCCTATGTCTTTTTGCTTTCCATCTTACTCTCCTTCTTTCTCCCTGTCTTTTTGTTCTTTTGCCTTTCTCATCTTTTGTCTTCCTCACCTTCTTTCTCCCTATGTCTCTTGTCTTTCCATCTAACCTCCCCTTCTTTCTCCCTCTGTCTTTTCTTACTCACCTTCTTTCCATCTTCTCTCTCCTTCTTTCTCCCTCTGTCTTTTTGCCTTCCATCTTACTCTCCTTCTTTCTCCCTCTGTCTTCTCTTTCATCTTAACCTCCCCTTCTTTCTCCCTATCTTCTCTTGTCTTCCATCTTACCTCTCCTTCTTTCTCCCTCCATGTCTTTTTCTTTCCCCTTCTTTTTGCTCTCCTTCTTTCTCCCTATCTTCTTTTGTCTTTCCATTAACCTCCTTTCTTTCTCCCTCTGTCTTTTTGCCTTCCATTTCTTCTCCCTATCTTCTCTTGTCTTCCATTAACCTCCTTCTTTTCTCCCTCTGTCTTTTGCTTTCCATCTTACTCCCCTTCTTTCTCCCTATCTTCTCTTGTCTTCATCTAACCTCCCCTTCTTTCTCCCTATGTCTTTTTTGCTTTTCCATCTTACTCTCCTTCTTTCTCCCTCTGTCTTTTTTGCCTTCATCTTATTCTTCTTTTTTCCATTATTTTGTCTTCCATTAACCTCCCTTCTTTCTCCCTATCTTTTTGCTTCTTACCTTGTCTTCTCCTTCTTTCTCCCTATATCTTTTTCTCTTCCATCTTACTCCCCTTCTTTCTCCCCTATCTTCTTTGTCTTCCCATTAACCTCCCCTTCTTTCTCCCTCTGTCTTTTTGCTTTCCATCTTACTCTCCTTCTTTCTCCCTCTCTCTTTTTGTCTTCCATCTAACCTCCTTCTTTCTCCCTATCTTCTTGTCTTCCATCTATCTCCCTTCTTCTTTCCTATGTTCTTTTTTTAGCTTCCATTAACCTCCCTTCTTTCTCCCTCTGTCTTTTGCTTTCCATCTTACTCCTTCTTTCTCCCTTCTCTTCTCTTGTCTTTTAACCTCCCTTTTTGCTTTCTCCCTTCTATGTCTTTTTTTGCTTCCATCTTACTCATCCTTCTTTCTCCCTCTGTCTTTTGCCTTCCATCTTACTCCCCTTCTTTCTCCCTATCTTCTCTTGTCTTCCATTAACCTCCTTCTTTCTCCCTATGTCTTTTTTGCTTTCCATCTTACTCCCCTTCTTTCTCCCTCTGTCTTTTTTCTTCCATCTTACTCCCTTCTTTCTCCCTATCTTCTCTTGTCTTCCATGCCTCCTTCTTTCTCCCTATGTCTTTTGCCTTCCATCTTACTCTCCTTCTTTCTCCCTATGTCTTTTTGCTTTCCATCTTACTCCCTTCTTTCTCCCCTTCTCTTCTCTTGTCTTCCATCCTCCCCTTCTTTCTCCCTATGTCTTTTTTATCTTTCATCTTACTCCCCTTATTTCTCCCTTTTCTTTTTTTTGCCTTCTTCCATTAAGCTCCCCTTCTTTCTCCCTATCTCTTTTTTGCTTTCCATCTTACTCCCCTTCTTTCTCCCTTCCATCTTCTTTCTTCCATCTTTGCTTTCTCCCCTTCTTTCTCCCTCTGTCTTTTTTGCCTTCCATCTTACTCACCTTCTTTCTCCCTTCTCTTGTCTTCCATTAACCTCCCTTCTTTCTCCCTCTGTCTTTTGCTTTCCATCTTACTCTCCTTCTTTCTCCTCTTGTCTTTTGCCTCCCTTCCATCCCTGTCTCCCTTCTTTCTCCCTATCTTCTCTTGTCTTCCATTAACCTCCCCTTCTTTCTCCCTATGTCTTTTTGCTTTCCATCTTACTCTCCTTCTTTCTCCCTCTGTCTTTTTGCCTTCCATCTTACTCCCTTCTTTCTCCCTATCTTCTCTTGTCTTCCATTAACCTCCCCTTCTTTCTCCCTTTGTCTTTTTGCTTTCCATCTTACTCTCCTTCTTTCTCCCTCTGTCTTTTTGCCTTCCATCTTACTCACCTTCTTTCTCCCTATCTTCTCTTGTCTTCCATTAACCTCCCCTTCTTTCTCCCTATGTCTTTTTGCCTTCCATCTTACTCTTCTTTTTCTCCCTCTGTCTTTTTCCATCTTAACTCCCTTCTTTCTCCCTATCTTCTCTTGTCTTCATTAACCTCCCTTCTTTTCTCCCTATCTTTTGCCTTCCATCTTACTCTCCTTCTTTCTCCCTGTCTTTTTTGCTTTCCATCTTATCCCTTCTTTCTCCCTCTTCTCTCTTGTCTTCCATTAACCTCCCTTCTTTCTCCCTATGTCTTTTGCTTTCCATCTTACTCTCCTTCTTTCTCCCTATTCTCTTTTGCCTTCCATCTTACTCCCCTTCATTCTCCCTATCTTCTCTTGTCTTCCATTAACCTCCTTCTTTCTCCCTATTCTTTTTGCTTTCCATCTTACTCTCCTTCTTTCTCCCTCTGTCTTTTTTGCCTTCCATCTTACTCCCCTTCTTTCTCCCTTCTTCTCTTGTCTTCCATTAACCTCCCTTCTTTCTCCCTATGTCTTTTGCCTTCCATCTTATCTCCTTCTTTCTCCCTATCTTTTTTCCTTCCATCTAACCTCCTTCTTTCTCCCTATCTTCTTTTTTTTCCATTCATCCCCTTCTTTCTCCCTATCTCTTTGCTTTCCATCTTACTCCCCTTCTTTCTCCCTCTCCCTATGTCTTTTTGCTTTCCATCTTATCTTGTCTTATTTCTTTCTTTCTCCCTTTTTTGCCTTCCATCTTACTCCCCTTCTTTCTCCCTATCTTCTCTTGTCTTCCATTAACCTCCCTTCTTTCTCCCTCTGTCTTTTTGCTTTCCATCTTACTCCCTTCTTTCTCCCTCTTCTCTTTTCTTCCATTCCTCCCTTCTTTCTCCCCATTCTCTTTGTCTTCCATCTTACTCCTCCTTCTTTCTCCCTATGTCTTTTTGCCTTCCATCTTACTCTCCTTCTTTCTCCTATCTTCTTTTGTCTTCCATCTTACTCCCTTCTTTCTCCCTCTGTCTTTTTGCCTTCCATCTTACTCCCTTCTTTTCTCCCTCTTCTTTTGTCTTCCATTAACCTCCCCTTCTTTCTCCCTATGTTCTTTTGTTTTCCATCTTACTCCCCTTCTTTCTCCCTATGTCTTTTTTGCCTTCCATCTTACTCTCCTTCTTTCTCCCTCTGTCTTTTGTCTTCCATCCTCCCCTTCTTTCTCCCTATCTCTTTTTGCTTTCCATTAACCTCCCCTTCTTTCTCCCTATGTCTTTTGCTTTCCATCTTACTCCTTCTTTCTCCCTGTCTTTTGCTTCCATCTTACTCTCCTTCTTTCTCCCTGAATCTTCTCTTCTTCTTCCCTCATTCTCTCCCTTTTGGTCCCTTCTTTTCCCTATGTCTTTTTGCTTTCCATCTTACTCTCCTTCTTTCTCCCTCTGTCTTTTTACCTTCCATCTTACTCCCCTTCTTTCTCCCCTATCTTCTCTTGTCTTCCATTAACCTCCCTTCTTTCTCCCTATGTCTTTTTGCTTTCCATCTTCTCTCCTTCTTTCTCCCTCTGTCTTTTTTGCCTTCCATCTTTGGTGCCTTCTTTCTCCCTATCTTCTCTTGTCTTCCATTAACCTCCTTCTTTCTCCCTATGTCTTTTTGCTTTCATCTTACTCTTCTTTCTCCCTATCTTCTTTTGTCTTCCATTTTCTCTCCTTCTTTCTCCCTCTGTCTTTTGCTTTCCATCTTCTCCCCTTCTTTCTCCCTCTCTTCTTTTCTTTAACCTCCTTCTTTTCTCCCTATGTCTTTTTTGCCTCCATCTTACTCCCTTCTTTCTCCCTCTTCTTTGCTCTTCCATCTCTCCCTTCTTTCTCCCTCTGTCTTCTTTTCTTCCATCTTACTCCCTTCTTTCTCTATTATCTTCTCTTCTTCTTTAACCTCCCTTCTTTCTCCCTCCTCTTTTGCTTTCCATCTTACTCACCTTCTTTCTCCTATCTTCTCTTGTCTTCCATTAACCTCCCCTTCTTTCTCCCTATGTCTTTTGCTTTCCATCTTCCTCCTTCTTTCTCCCTCTGTCTTTTGCCTTCCATCTTACTCCTTCTTTCTCCCTATCTTCTCTTGTCTTCCATTAACCTCCCCTTCTTTCTCCCTATGTCTTTTTTGCTTTCCATCTTACTCTCCTTCTTTCTCCCTCTGTCTTTTGCCTTCCATCTTACTCCCCTTCTTCTCTCCCTATCTTCTCTTGTCTTCCATTAACCTCCTTTCTTTCCCTCCTCTTCTTGCTTTTTTCTTTTCTTCTTCTTCTCCTTCTTTCTCCCTTCCATTAACCTCTTTTCTCCCTTCTTTCTGCTTTCCATCTCCTCTTCTTTCTCCCTATCTTCTCTTGTCTTCCATTAACCTCCCTTCTTTCTCCCTATGTCTTTTTGCTTTCCATCTTACTCTCCTTCTCTCCTTTGTCTTTTTGCCTTCCATCTTACTCACCTTCTTTCTCCCTCTTCTCTTGTCTTCATTAACCCCTTCTTTTCCCTATGTCTTTTTTGCTCTTCCATCTTACTCCTTCTTTCTCCTCTTCTTTTTTGCCTTCCATCTTACTCTCCTTCTTCTCCCTATCTTCTCTTGTCTTCCATTAACCTCCCCTTCTTTCTCCCTTCTTTTTGCCTTCCATCTTCCTCTTCTTTTCTCCCTCTGTCTTTTGCCTTCCATCTTACTCCCCTTCTTTCTCCCTATCTTCTCTTGTCTTCCATTACCCTCCCCTTCTTTCTCCCTAAGTCTTTTTGCTTTCCATCTTACTCTCCTTCTTTCTCCCTCTGTCTTTTTTCCTTCCATCCTCCTTCATTCTCCCTTTCTTCTCTTGTCTTCCATTAACCTCCTTCTTTCTCCCTATGTCTTTTGCTTTCCATCTTACTCTCCTTCTTTCTCCCCTCTGTCTTTTGCCTTCCATCTTACTCCCTCTTTCTCCCTATCTTCTCTTGTCTTCCATTAACCTCCTTCTTTCTCCCTATCTTTCTCCATCTCTGTCTTTTCCCTCTGTCTTTTTTGCCCCATCTTACTCCCTTCTTTCTCCCTATCTTCTCTTGTCTTCCATCTTTTGTCCCTATGTCTTTTGCTTTCCATCTTACTCTCCTTCTTTCTCCCTCTGTCTTTTTGCCTTCCATCTTACTCACCTTCTTTCTCCCTTCTTCTCTTGTCTTCCCTTTCCCCTTCTTTCTCCCTTGTCTTTTGCTTTCCATCTTACTCCCTTCTTTCTCCCTGTCTTTTGCCTTCCATCTCCTTCTTTCTCCCTATCTTCTCTTGTCTTCCATTAACCTCCCTTCTTTTCTCCCTCTGTCTTTTGCCTTCCATCTTACTCCTTCTTTTTCTCCTATCTTCTTTTGTCTTCCATCTTACCTCCTTCTTTCTCCCTATCTCTTTTTGTCTTCCATCTTACTCCCCTTCTTTCTCCCTCTGTCTTTTTGCCTTCCATCTTACTCTCCTTTCTTTCTTCTCTTGTCTTCCATCTGTCTTTTTTCCTTCCATCTTCTTTTGCTTCCACCTCCCCTTCTTTCTCCCTATCTTCTCTTGTCTTCCATTAACCTCCCCTTCTTTCTCCCTGTCTTTTTTGCCTTCCATCTTTTCATTCTTTCTCCTCTGTCTTTTTTGTCTTCCATCTTCACTCCCTTCTTTCTCCCTCCTTCTTCTCCCTTGTCTTCCATTTACCTCCTTCTTTCTCCCTCTGTCTTTTTGCCTTCCATCTTACTCTCCTTCTTTCTCCCTTCTTCTCTTGTCCCCTCCCCTTCTTTCTCCCTATTTTTTTGCCTTCCATCTTACTCTCCTTCTTTCTCCCTCTGTCTTTTTTCTTTCCATCTTACTCCCTTCTTTCTCCTCTGTCTTTTCTTGTCTTCCTTAACCTCCCCCTTTCTCCCTCTTCTTTTCCTTCTTCTTACTCCTTATTTCTCTCCTTCTTTCTTCCTCTGTCTTCTTTCTCCCTATGTCTTTCCATCTTACTCTCCTTCTTTCTCCCTCTGTCTTTTGCCTTCCATCTTCTCCCCTTCTTTCTCCCTATCTTCTTTGTTCATCTACCTCCTTCTTAACCCTCTTCTTTCTCCCTGTCTTTTTTCTCCATCTTACTCTCCTTCTTTTCTCCCTCTTCTTTTGTCTTCCATCTTACCCCCTTCTTTCTCCCTCTGTCTTTTTGTCTTCCATTAACCTCCCTTCTTTCTCCCTATGTCTTTTGCTTTCCATCTTACTCTCCTTTTTTTCTCCCTCTGTCTTTTTTGCCTTCCATCTTACTCCTTCTTTCTCCCTATCTTCTCTTGTCTTCCATTAACCTCCCCTTCTTTCTCCCTATGTCTTTTTGCCTTCCATCTTACTCTCCTTCTTTCTCCCTCTGTCTTTTTTTCTCCTTCCATCTTTCTCTCCTTTCCATTTCCCTCCTTCTTTCTCCCTTTTTTGCCTTCCATCTTACTCCCTTCTTTCTCCCTATCTTCTCTTGTCTTCCATTAACCTCCCCTTCTTTCTCCCTCTGTCTTTTTGCCTTCCATCTTACTCCCCTTCTTTCTCCCTATCTTCTTTGTCTTCCATCTTACTCCCCTTCTTTCTCCCTAAGTCTTTTTGCTTTCCATCTTACTCCCTTTCTTTCTCCCTCTTTTCTTTTCTTCTTACTTAATCCTTCTTTCTCCCTCTGTCTTTTGCTTTCCATCTTACTCCCTTCTTTCTCCCTCCTTCTCTTGTCTTCCATTAACCTCCCTTCTTTCTCCCTATGTCTTTTTTGCTTTCCATCTTACTCTCCTTCTTTCTCCCTCTGTCTTTTTGCCTTCCATCTTACCTCCCTTCTTTCTCCCTATCTTCTCTTTCCATCTTCCATTAACCTCCCTCTTCTTTCTCCCTTTCTCCCTTCTTTTTTCTTTTCTCCTTCCATCTTACTCTCCTTCTTTCTCCCTCTGTCTTTTTTTTGCCTTCCATCTTCCTCCCCTTCTTTTCTCCCTATCTTCTCTTGTCTTCCATTAACCTCCCTTCTTTCTCCCTATGTCTTTTGCTTTCCATCTTACTCTCCTTCTTTCTCCCTCTGTCTTTTTTTACCTTCCATCTTACTCACCTTCCATTCTCCCCTCTTCTCTTGTCTTCCATTAACCTCCCCTTCTTTCTCCCTATGTCTTTTTGCTTTCCATCTTACTCTCCTTCTTTCTCCCTCTGTCTTTTTGCCTTCCATCTTACTCACCTTCTTTCTCCCTATCTTCTCTTGTCTTCCATTAACCTCCCCTTCTTTCTCCCTATGTCTTTTTGCTTTCCATCTTACTCTCCTTCTTTCTCCCTCTGTCTTTTGCCTTCCATCTTACTCCCTTCTTTCTCCCTATCTTCTCTTGTCTTCCATTAACCTCCCCTTCTTTCTCCCTATGTCTTTTTGCTTTCCATCTTACTCTCCTTCTTTCTCCCTCTGTCTTTTTGCCTTCCATCTTACTCACCTTCATTCTCCCTATCTTCTCTTGTCTTCCATTAACCTCCCCTTCTTTCTCCCTATGTCTTTTTGCTTTCCATCTTACTCTCCTTCTTTCTCCCTCTGTCTTTTTGCCTTCCATCTTACTCCCCTTCATTCTCCCTATCTTCTCTTGTCTTCCATTAACCTCCCCTTCTTTCTCCCTCTGTCTTTTTGCTTTCCATCTTACTCATGCTTCTTTCTCCCTCTGTCTTTTTACTTCATCTTACTCTTCATTCTCCCTATCTTCTCTTGTCTTCCTCCCTTTCTCCCTATGTCTTTTGCTTTCCATCTTACTCTCCTTCTTTCTCCCTCTGTCTGTCTTTTTGCTTTTCCATCTTACTTGTCTTCCGTAACACCTTCTTTCCTATGTCTTTTTTGCTCCTCTGTCTTTTTTCTTTTTTACCTTCCATCTTACTCACCTTCTTTCTCCTATCTTCTCTTGTCTTCCATTAACCTCCCTTCTTTCTCCCTCCCTCTTGTCTTTTTGCTTTCCATCTTCTCTCTTCCATTCTTTCTTTCTCCCTCTGTCTTTTTGCCTTCCATCTTACTCCCCTTCTTTCTCCCTATCTTCTCTTGTCTTCCATTAACCTCCCCTTCTTTCTCCCTATGTCTTTTTGCTTTCCATCTTACTCTCCTTCTTTCTCCCTATGTCTTTTTGCTTTCCATCTTACCTTCTTCTTTCTTATGTCTTTTTGCTTCCATTTCTTCTTCTCTTCTCTTGTCTTCCATTAACCTCCCCTTCTTTCTCCCTATTTCTTTTTGCCTTCCATCTTACTCCCCTTCTTTCTCCCTATCTTCTCTTGTCTTCCATTAACCTCCCCTTCTTTCTCCCTATGTCTTTTTGCTTTCCATCTTCCCTTCTTTCTCCCTCTGTCTTTTGCCTTCCATCTTATCTTTCTTTCTCCCTATCTTCTTCCATTAATGTTCCCTTCTTTCTCCCTCTCTTTTTGTCTTCCATCTTACTCTCCTTCTTTCTCCCTCTGTCTTTTTTGCCTTCCATCTTACTCCCTTCTTTCTCCCTCTTCTCTTGTCTTCCATTATCCTCCTTCTTTCTCCCTGTCTTTTTGCCCATCTTACTCTCCTTCTTTCTCCTCTGTCTTTTTTTTCTTCCATCTTTACTCACCTTCTTTCTCCCTATCTTCTCTTGTCTTCCATTAACCTCCCCTTCTTTCTCCCTCTGTTTCTTTTGCATTCCATCTTACTCCCCTTCTTTCTCCCTATCTTCTCTTGTCTTCATTTTGCCTTTCTCCCTCTATCTCACCTTCTTCTTCCCTATGTCTTTTCTTCTTTAACCTCTTTTCTTATTTCTTTGCCCCATCTTACTTTCTTTTTCCCTATCTTCTCTTGTCTTCCATTAACCTCTCCCTTCTTTTCCCTCTGTCTTTTTTGCCCATCTTACTCTCCTTCTTTCTCCCTCTGTCTTTTTGCCTTCCATCTTACTCACCTTCTTTCTCCCTATCTTCTCTTGTCTTCCATTAACCTCCCCTTCTTTCTCCCTCTGTCTTTTTGCTTTCCATCTTACTCTCCTTCTTTCTCCCTCTGTCTTTTTGCCTTCCATCTTACTCACCTTCTTTCTCCCTATCTTCTCTTGTCTTCCATTAACCTCCCCTTCTTTCTCCCTATGTCTTTTTGCTTTCCATCTTACTCTCCTTCTTTCTCCCTCTGTCTTTTTGCCTTCCATCTTACTCACCTTCTTTCTCCCTATCTTCTCTTGTCTTCCATTAACCTCCCCTTCTTTCTCCCTCTGTCTTTTTGCTTTCCATCTTACTCCCCTTCTTTCTCCCTCTGTCTTTTTGCCTTCCATCTTACTCACCTTCTTTCTCCCTATCTTCTCTTGTCTTCCATTAACCTCCCTTCTTTCTCCCTTGTCTTTTTAACTTTTCTTTCTTCTCCCCTTCTTTCTCCTCTGTCTTTTTGCTTTCCATCTTACTCTCCTTCTTTCTCCCTCTGTCTTTTTTTCTTTTACCCCCTTCTTTCTCCCTCTGTCTTTTGCTTTCCATCTTACCTTCTTTCTTTCTCCCTCTTCTCTTGTCTTCCATTAACCTCCCCTTCTTTCTCCCTCTGTCTTTTGTCTTTCCATTTACTCCCTTCTTTCTCCCTCTGTCTTTTTGCCTTCCATCTTACTCACCCTTCTTTCTCCCAATCTTCTTTGTCTTCCATTAACCTCCCCTTCTTTCTTCCTCTGTCTTTTGCTTTCCATTAACTTCCCTTCTTCCTCTGTCTTTTTGCCTTCCATCTTACTCACCTTCTTTCTCCCTATCTTCTTTGTCTTCCATTAACCTCCCCTTCTTTCTCCCTATGTCTTTTTTTGCCTTTTATCTTACTCTCCTTCTTTTCTCCCTATGTCTTTTGCTTTCCATCTTTCTCTCTCCTTTTGCTTTCTCCTTCTGTCTTTTTGCCTTCCATCTTACTCCCTTCTTTCTCCCTATCTTCTCTTGTCTTCCATTAACCTCCCCTTCTTTCTTCCTATGTCTTTTTGCCTTCCATCTTACCTTCCTTCTTTCTCCCTCTGTCTTTTTGCCTTCCATCTTACTCACCTTCTTTCTCCCTATCTTCTCTTGTCTTCCATTACCCTCCCCTTCTTTCTCCCTCTGTCTTTTTGCTTTCCATCTTACTCACCTTCTTTCTCCCTATCTTCTCTTGTCTTCCGTTAACCTCCCCTTCTTTCTCCCTCTGTCTTTTTGCTTTCCATCTTACTCCCCTTCTTTCGCCTTGCCTTCCATTCCCGCCCCCTTCTTTCTCCCTGTCGGCAGCTGTTTTTTTCTTTACTTATCCTCAAAGGTGTACAGTACTTAAATGAGGTTTGGTAAAGAATGAGTTGCTTGAAGAGATTATTATAGATCGAAACTTCTTCAACAAGATCCTTCTGGGGTTGGGTTGGGGGGTGTCTGCGTATCAAAGTCAACGGATGACCGCAATCGATTGGTTTACTTTATAGACAGGAAATCATTTGTTTTTTGTTCTAACCTGCTGGATTGTGGTACCGGGGTGGGGTGTGTTGCAGCAACTAGTCTATCAGTTTCAATATCTCTCTCACTCTCTCTGTGTCTCTCTCTCTCTGTCTCTCTCTTTATATATATATATATATATATATATATATATATATATATATATATATATATATATAGGAAGATAAATAGTAAGAAAATATAGAGAGAGACATAAAGAAAGATAGAGAGAAAAGCAGAACCAAATAGAATGAGATAGAAAAAACTTAGAGGAAGACTAGAAGAGAAATAGAACTAATAAGAGAAACATAAACAGAGAGAGAGAGAGAGAGAGAGAGAAAGAAAAAAAGGAGAGATGTGTGAGAGGGGAGAAGATTGAGATTATTATTAAAAAAACAAAACACATTATAGGTGAATGTTTAACAAAAGGTGTCATGGCGCTAAAAATATTGCCTGGCCATTTAAATGGCGTTCCTGATTTTGCGACAAGTGATGACATTTGCATGGCATTTAAAGAACACGGTAGACATTGACTGGTATCTTTCACTGAAAAATATTTATTAAATCTTAACATTTGATTGTGCCGATTTCAAATGAAAAAAAAAATACCATAAAACGAAAATCTCTATGAACCTGTAAGCAAATGATAATATTGTCAAGTGGAACCTACTCATTCTGACGGAGTTGTACTTGAGGTTATAGGGCTATTGTTTCGTTATTTTTTAACGTGAATAAGAGTCCAAGATGAAAACTAAAAACTGAAGACGGTAAATACAAAAATTCAAATATCTGAGAATTGTTTTAACAAACGACGGAAAATGCTGCACCGAAATCTGAAGGCGCGAAAGATGCCTTCCAAAAGCTATGCAAACAAAATTGCTCTTCAAATAAAAAAAAATGAAAAATGGTACTGTGTAATATCTATCCTTTCTGTATGGCAGTGATGTTTCATTATCCTAGGTATGACGATAAATTACATCCGGCAGCAATGCCTCTAATCTTAACTGTTGTTATTCTCAGGCCCTGGCGTGGTAGCACCTGTTAGGGACCCAGTAGAGGCAAAAAGTCACCCCCAAACAACAATCAACAATACATTTTTATAGGAAAACGACAATCAATACTACATCAAAAAAGTATAAAAAATACATTTTATTGTTAAATTACCAGCAATAAATTTTTATAAAAACATTACCAGCAATACATTAAAACTATTACCAACAATACATTTCATGATCTGCAAACTATATATCTAAAAAATAACATATATTTGACCTGAAAGTATGAAATTACCTACAAAATATTTAGATTTCGGCATCAAATCACCCATAGAGCTGTTGATATGTCGCTAAACAAAATCAGCAAATCAATGAATGTTGAACAATTTCTTTTTCATTTAATTTCTGAATCAGCTAAAAGAATTATTAAGAAACAGGAAAATTTCATCAGAAATAAAAGAAAACAGTGCTGAACTACTATTTAATATCAATCTTTTTATACGGCAGGGAATGCTGGAGAATTTCTTCACGGTTGAAGAGGAAATTTAAGACAATTGATATGTGGTTCTACAGAAGGATATTGACAATACCATGGACAAAACATGAGAGTTATGATGAAACTTTAAGTAAAACAGGAAACAAAAACACGTGTACTTCGAATCAGAAATAGACAGCTGAAATGACTGTGAGACATAATGAAGGAAAAGGGGTTAGTGAATTTAACACTCACAAGACAAGTTGAAGACAAAAGAGACAGACGGAAATAGCAAGTAATCTACTTAAAGAGATTTGAAGGGATAATCAAATGACAAACATTGATTAGACCTACAAAGAATAAGATGTTTAGCTTTGCTTTATTGTAAATACGCGGTTTATTGTTATCTTTTGTGGTGGTATATCTGTTATGCGGTCTTACCCATAATAATGATAATGGACTATTCCATACTTAATAAATACTGCGCCTCAGGAGTAGGCAAAGAGTGTGTCGCTCACTTTCTGAGCGACGGTTCGGTTCAACTCTCTGCTTTCGGGCGGGAGGAACCCGAAGGAGGCTACGCCGAAGGGCGGAGTCTCCTTCGGGGAGGTAAATTCAGCCCTGAACCCGTTTATACGGGTTCAAATTGGGCCCCCACCACGGAGGCCGAGCCTAATGGCTCGAAAATGCCCACGTTAAAAGGCCTTGTGCCACATGACGCCCTCGTGGGGGGACGACTAAATATAGTCTGTCGCTCACTTTCTGAGCGACAGTTCGGTTCAACTCTCTGTCTACGGACGGAGGAACCCGAAGGAGCTACGCCGAAGAGCGGAGTCTCCTTCGGGAGGTAAACGGCCCTGAACCCGTTTATACGGGTTCAAATGGGCTATTTTTGGCCGAGCCTAATGTCTCGGAAATGCCCACGTTAAAAAGGCCTTGTGCCACATGACGCCCTCGTGGGGGGACGACTAAATATAGTCTGTCGCTCACTTTCTGAGCGACGGTTCGGTTCAACTCTCTGCTTTCGGGCGGAGGAACCCGAAGGAGGCTACGCCGAAGGGCGGAGTCTCCTTCGGGGAAAATAAATTGGCCCTGAACCCGTTTATACGGGTTCAAATGGGCTATTTTTGGCCGAGCCTAATGGCTCGGAAATGCCCACGTTAAAAAGGCCTTGTGCCACATGACGCCCTCGTGGGGGACGACTAAATATAGTCTGTCGCTCACTTTCTGAGCGACGGTTCGGTTCAACTCTCTGTCTACGGACGGAGAGGAACCCGAAGGAGGCTACGCCGAAGAGCGGAGTCTCCTTCGGGAGGTAAATCGGCCCTGAACCCGTTTATACGGGTTCAAATGGGCTATATTTTGGCCGAGCCTAATGTCTCCGGAAATGCCCACGTTAAAAGGCCTTGTGCCACATGACGCCCTCGTGGGGACGACTAAATATAGTCTGTCGCTCACTTTCTGAGCGACGGTTCGGTTCAACTCTCTGTTTTCGGGCGGGAGGAACCCGAAGGAGGCTACGCCGAAGGGCGGAGTCTCCTTCGGGGAAATAAAACCGGCCCTGAACCCGTTTATACGGGTTCAAATGGCCTATTTTTGGCCGAGCCTAATGGCTCGGAAATGCCCACGTTAAAAAGGCCTTGTGCCACATGACGCCCTCGTGGGGGGCGACTAAATATAGTCTGTCGCTCACTTTCTGAGCGGTTCGGTTCAACTCTCTGTCTACGGACGGGAGGAACCCGAAGGGAGCTACGCCGAAGGGCGGAGTCTCCTTCGGGAGGTAAAACTCGGCCCTGAACCCCGTTTATACGGGTTCAAATTGGGCTATTTTGGCCGAGCCTAATGGCTCCGGAAATGCCCACGTTAAAAAGGCCTTGTGCCACATGACGCCCTCGTGGGGGGACGACTAAATATAGTCTGTCGCTCACTTTCTGAGCGACGGTTCGGTTCAACTCTCTGTCTACGGACGGAGGAACCCGAAGGAGGCTACGCCGAAGAGCGGAGTCTCCTTCGGGAAGATAAACTCGGCCCTGAACCCGTTTATACAGGTTCAAATGGAAGCCTATTTTTGGCCGAGCCTAATGGCTCGGAAATGCCCACGTTAAAAAGGCCTTGTGCCACATGACGCCCTCGTGGGGACGACTAAATATAGTCTGTCGCTCACTTTCTGAGCGACGGTTCGGTTCAACTCTCTGCTTTCGGGCGGGAGGAACCCGAAGGAGGCTACGCCGAAGGGCGGAGTCTGCTTCGGGAGGTAAACTCGGCCCTGAACCCGTTTATACGGGTTCAAATGGGCTATTTTTGGCCGAGCCTAATGGCTCGGAAATGCCCACGTTAAAAAGGCCTTGTGCCACGCGGACGCCCTCGTCGTGGGGGCGACTGAAATATAGTCTGTCGCTCACTTTCTGAGCGACGGTTCGGTTCAACTCTCTGTCTACGGACGGAGAGGAACCCGAAGGAGAGCTACGCCGAAGAGCGGAGTCTCCTTCGGGGAGGTAAAACCGGCCCTGAACCCGTTTATACGGGTTCAAATGGGCTATTTTTGGCCGGCCTAATGGCTCGGAAATGCCCACGTTAAAAAGGCCTTGTGCCACATGACGCCCCCTCGTGGGGGACGACTGAATATAGTCTGTCGTTCACTTTCTGAGCGACGGTTCGGTTCAACTCTCTGTCTACGGACGGAGAGGAACCCGAAGGAGAGCTACGCCGAAGGCGGAGTCTCCTTCGGGAGGTAAACTCGGCCCTGAACCCGTTTATACGGGTTCAAATGGGCTATTTTGGCCGAGCCTAATGGCTCGGAAATGCCCACGTTAAAAAGGCCTTGTGCCACATGACACCCTCGTGGGGGGACGACTAAATATAGTCTGTCGCTCACTTTCTGAGCGACGGTTCAGTTCAACTCTCTGCTTTCGGGCGGAGAGGAACCCGAAGGAGGCTACGCCGAAGGCGGAGTCTCCTTCGGGGAGGTAAAAACGGCCCTGAACCCGTTTATACGGGTTCAAATGGGCTATTTTAGCCGAGCCTAATGGCTCCGGAAATGCCCACGTTAAAAAGGCCTTGTGCCACATGACGCCCTCGTGGGGGACGACTAAATATAGTCTGTCGCTCACTTTCTGAGCGACGGTTCGGTTCAACTCTCTGTCTACGGACGGAGAGGAACCCGAAGGAGCTACGCCGAAGAGCGGAGTCTCCTTCGGGGAGGGTAAACCGGCCCTGAACCCGTTTATACGGGTTCAAATGGGCTATTTTTGGCCGAGCCTAATGGCTCCGGAAATGCCCACGTTAAAAAGGCCTTGTGCCACATGACGCCCTCGTGGGGGGACGACTAAATATAGTCTGCCGCTCACTTTCTGAGCGACAGTTCGGTTCAACTCTCTGTTTCGGGCGGGAGGAACCCGAAGGAGGCTACGCCGAAGGGCGGAGTCTCCTTCGGGGAGGTAAACGTCGGCCCTGAACCCGTTTATACGGGTTCAAATGGGCTATTTTTGGCCGAGCCTAATGGCTCGGAAATGCCCACGTTAAAAAGGCCTTGTGCCATGACGCCCTCGTGGGGGCGACTAAATATAGTCTGTCGCTCACTTTCTGAGCGACGGTTCGGTTCAACTCTCTGTCTACGGACGGAGAGGAACCCGAAAGGAGGCTACGCCGAAGAGCGGAGTCTCCTTCGGGGAGGTAAAATGGCCCTGAACCCCGTTTATACGGGTTCAAATGGGGCTATTTTGGCCGAGCCTAATGGCTCGGAAATGCCCACGTTAAAAAGGCCTTGTGCCACATGACGCCCTCCTCGGGGGACGACTAAATATAGTCTGTCGCTCACTTTCTGAGCGACGGTTCGGTTCAACTCTCTGCTTTCGGGCGGGAGGAACCCGAAGGAGGCTACGCCGAAGGGCGGAGTCTCCTTCGGGGAGGTAAAACCGGCCCCTGAACCCCGTTTATACGGGTTCAAATGGACTATTTTACGGCCGAGCCTAATGGCTCGGAAATGCCCACGTTAAAAAGGCCTTGTGCCACGCGACGCCCTCGTGGGGGCGACTGAATATTGTCTGTCGCTCACTTTCTGAGCGACGGTTCGGTTCAACTCTCTGTCTACGGACGGGATGAACCCGAAGGAGGCTACGCCGAAGGGCGGAGTCTCCTTCGGGGAGGTAAACCGGCCCTGACCTCGTTTATACGGGTTCAAATGGGCTATTTTTTGGCCGAGCCTAATGGCTCGGAAATGCCCACGTTAAAAGGCCTTGTGCCACATGACGCCCTCGTGGTGGGGTGACTGAATATAGTCTGTCGTTCACTTTCTGAGCGACGGTTCGGTTCAACTCTCTGTCTACGGACGGAGAGGAACCCGAAGGAGGCTACGCCGAAGAGCGGAGTCTCCTTCGGGGAGGTAAAACTCGGCCCTGAACCCGTTTATACGGGTTCAAATGGGCTATTTTTGGCCGAGCCTAATGGCTCCGGAAATGCCCACGTTAAAAAAGGCCTTGTGCCGCATGACGCCCTCGTGGGGACGACTAAATATAGTCTGTCGCTCACTTTCTGAGCGACAGTTCGGTTCAACTCTCTGTCTTTCGGGCGGGAGGAACCCGAAGGAGGCTACGCCGAAGGGCGGAGTCTCCTTCGGGGAGGTAAACTCGGCCCTGAACCCGTTTATACGGGTTCAAATGGGCTATTTTGGCCGCCGAGCCTAATGGCTCGGAAATGCCCACGTTAAAAAGGCCTTGTGCCATGACGCCCTCGTGGGGGCGACTAAATATAGTCTGTCGCTCACTTTCTGAGCGACGGTTCAGTTCAACTCTCTGTCTACGGACGGAGAGGAACCCGAAGGAGGCTACGCCGAAGAGCGGAGTCTCCTTCGGGGAGGTAAACCGGCCCTGAACCCGTTTATACGGGTTCAAATGGGCCTATTTTTGGCCGAGCCTAATGGCTCGGAAATGCCCACGTTAAAAGGCCTTGTGCCACGCGCCCTCGTGGGGGGCGACTGAATATAGTCTGTCGCTCACTTTCTGAGCGACGGTTCGGTTCAACTCTCTGTCTACGGACGGAGAGGAACCCGAAGGAGGCTACGCCGAAGAGCGGAGTCTCCTTCGGGTAAATAAACCAGCCCTGAACCTCGTTTATACGGGTTCAAATGGGCTATTTTTTGGCCGAGCCTAATGGCTCGGAAATGCCCACGTTAAAAAGGCCTTGTGCCACATGACACCCTCGTGGGGGGGTGACTGAATATTGTCTGTCGCTCACTTTCTGAGCGACGGTTCGGTTCAACTCTCTGTCTACGGACGGAGAGGAACCCGAAGGAGGCTACGCCGAAGAGCGGAGTCTCCTTCGGGGAGGTAAAACCGGCCCTGAACCCGTTTATACGGGTTCAAATGGGCTATTTTTTTTGGCCGAGCCTAATGGCTCGGAAATGCCCACGTTAAAAAGGCCTTGTGCCACGCGACGCCCTCGTGGGGGACGACTAAATATAGTCTGTCGCTCACTTTCTGAGCGACGGTTCGGTTCAACTCTCTGTCTACGGACGGAGGGAACCCGAAGGAGGCTACGCCGAAGAGCGGAGTCTCCTTCGGGGAGGTAAAACCGGCCCTGAACCCGTTTATACGGGTTCAAATGGAAAAGGCGGATTTTGGCCGAGCCTAATGGCTCGGAAATGCCCACGTTAAAAAGGCCTTGTGCCACATGACGCCCTCGTGGGGGACGACTAAATATAGTCTGTCGCTCACTTTCTGAGCGACAGTTCGGTTCAACTCTCTGTCTACGGACGGAGAGGAACCCGAAGGAGGCTACGCCGAAGAGCGGAGTCTCCTTCGGGGGAAATAAAACCGCCCCTGAACCCGTTTATACGGGTTCAAATGGAACAACTATTTTTGGCCGAGCCTAATGGCTCAAATGCCCACGTTAAAAAGGCCTTGTGCCACATGACGCCCTCGTGGGGGACGACTAAATATAGTCTGTCGCTCACTTTCTGAGCGACGGTTCGGTTCAACTCTCTGTCTACGGACGGAGAGGAACCCGAAGAGGCTACGCCGAAGAGCGGAGTCTCCTTCGGGGAGGTAAACCGGCCCTGAACCCGTTTATACGGGTTCAAATGGGCTATTTTTTTAGCCGAAGCCTAATGGCTCGGAAATGCCCACGTTAAAAAGGCCTTGTGCCACATGACGCCCTCGTGGGGGGACGACTAAATATAGTCTGTCGCTCACTTTCTGAGCGACGGTTCGGTTCAACTCTCTGTCTACGGACGGAGAGGAACCCGAAGGAGGCTACGCCGAAGAGCGGAGTCTCCTTCGGGGAGGTAAAACCGGCCCTGAACCCGTTTATACGGGTTCAAATGGGCTATTTTTTGGCCGAGCCTAATGGCTCGGAAATGCCCACGTTAAAATGGCCTTGTGCCACATGACGCCCTCGTGGGGGGGCGACTGAATATTGTCTGTCGCTCACTTTCTGAGCGACGGTTCGGTTCAACTCTCTGTCTACGGACGGAGATGAACCCGAAGGAGGCTCCGCCGAAGAGCGGAGTCTCCTTCGGGGAGGTAAAACCGGCCCTGACCTCGTTTATACGGGTTCAAATGGGCTATTTTTTGGCCGAGCCTAATGGCTCGGAAATGCCCACGTTAAAAAGGCCTTGTGCCACATGACACCCTCGTGGGGGGGTGACTGAATATAGTCTGTCGTTCACTTTCTGAGCGACGGTTCGGTTCAACTCTCTGTCTACGGACGGAGAGGAACCCGAAGGAGGCTACGCCGAAGAGCGGAGTCTCCTTCGGGGAAAATAAACCAACCCTGAACCCGTTTATACGGGTTCAAATGGGCTATTTTTGGCCGAGCCTAATGGCTCGGAAATGCCCACGTTAAAAAGGCCTTGTGCCACGCGACGCCCTCGTGGGGGACGACTAAATATAGTCTGTCGCTCACTTTCTGAGCGACAGTTCGGTTCAACTCTCTGCTTTCGGGCGGGAGGAACCCGAAGGAGGCTACGCCGAAGGGCGGAGTCTCCTTCGGGAGGTAAACTCGGCCCTGAACCCGTTTATACGGGTTCAAATTGGGCTATTTTTTGGCCGAGCCTAATGGCTCGGAAATGCCCACGTTAAAAAGGCCTTGTGCCACATGACGCCCTCGTGGGGGGACGACTAAATATAGTCTGTCGCTCACTTTCTGAGCGACGGTTCGGTTCAACTCTCTGTCTACGGACGGAGAGGAACCCGAAGGAGGCTACGCCGAAGAGCGGAGTCTCCTTCGGGAGGTAAACTCGGCCCTGAACCCGTTTATACGGGTTCAAATGGGCTATTTTTGGCCGAGCCTAATGGCTCGAAATGCCCACGTTAAAAAGGCCTTGTGCCACGCAGACACCCTCGTGGGGGGTGACTGAATATTGTCTGTCGCTCACTTTCTGAGCGACGGTTCGGTTCAACTCTCTGTCTACGGACGGAGAGGAACCCGAAGAGGCTACGCCGAAGAGCGGAGTCTCCTTCGGGGAGGTAAAACCGCCCCTGACCTCGTTTATACGGGTTCAAATAGGCTATTTTTGGCCGAGCCTAATGGCTCGAAATGCCCACGTTAAAAAGCCTTTGTGCCACATGACACCCTCGTGGGGGTGACTGAATATTGTCTGTCGCTCACTTTCTGAGCGACGGTTCAGTTCAACTCTCTGTCTACGGACGGAGAGGAACCCGAACGAGGCTACGCCGAAGAGCGGAGTCTCCTTCGGGGAGGTAAAACCGGCCCTGAACCCGTTTATACGGGTTCAAATGGGCTATTTTTGGCCGAGCCTAATGGCTCGGAAATGCCCACGTTAAAAAGCCTTGTGCCACATGACGCCCTCGTGGGGGACGACTAAATATAGTCTGTCGCTCACTTTCTGAGCGACGGTTCGGTTCAACTCTCTGTCTACGGACGGAGAGGGAACCCGAAAGGAGGCTACGCCGAAGAGCGGAGTCTCCTTCGGGGAGGTAAAATCGGCCCTGAACCCGTTTATACGGGTTCAAATGGGCTATTTTTTGGCCGAGCCTAATGGCTCGAAATGCCCACGTTAAAAAGGCCTTGTGCCACGACGCCCTCGTGGGGCGACGACTAAATATAGTCTGTCGCTCACTTTCTGAGCGACGGTTCGGTTCAACTCTCTGTCTACGGACGGAGAGGAACCCGAAGGAGGCTACGCCGAAGGGCGGAGTCTCCTTCGGGAGGTAAAACCTGCCCTGAACCCGTTTATACGGGTTCAAATGGGCTATTTTTTTCTGGCCGAGCCTAATGGCTCGGAAATGCCCACGTTAAAAAAATAGGCCTTGTGCCACATGACGCCCCCTCGTGGGGGACGACTAAATATAGTCTGTCGCTCACTTTCTGAGCGACGGTTCGGTTCAACTCTCTGTCTACGGACGGAGAGGAACCCGAAGGAGGCTACGCCGAAGGCGGAGTCTCCTTCGGGAGGTAAATTCCCCCTGAACCCGTTTATACGGGTTCAAATTGGACTATTTTTTTGGCCGTGCCTAATGGCTCCGGAAATGCCCACGTTAAAAAGGCCTTGTGCCACATGACGCCCTCGTGGGGGGCGACTAAATATAGTCTGTCGCTCACTTTCTGAGCGACGGTTCGGTTCAACTCTCTGTCTACGGACGGAGAGGAACCCGAAGGAGGCTACGCCGAAGAGCGGAGTCTCCTTCGGGGAGGTAAAACCGGCCCTGAACCCGTTTATACGGGTTCAAATTGGACTATTTTTTGGCCGTGCCTAATGGCTCGGAAATGCCCACGTTAAAAGGCCTTGTGCCACATGACGCCCTCGTGGGGGACGACTAAATATAGTCTGTCGCTCACTTTCTGAGCGACAGTTCGGTTTCCTCTCTGTCTTTCGGGCGGAGAGGAACCCGAAGGAGGCTACGCCGAAGGGCGGAGTCTCCTTCGGGAGGTAAACTCGGCCCTGAACCCGTTTATACGTGTTCAAATGGGCTGTTTTTGGCCGAGCCTAATGGCTCGGAAATGCCCACGTTAAAAGGCCTTGTGCCATATGACGCCCTCGTGGGGACGACTAAATATAGTCTGTCGTTCACTTTCTGAGCGACGGTTCGGTTCAACTCTCTGTCTACGGACGGAGAGGAACCCGAAGGAGGCTACGCCGAAGGGCGGAGTCTCCTTCGGGGAGGTAAATCGGCCCTGAACCCGTTTATACGGGTTCAAATGGGCTATTTTTGGCCGAGCCTAATGGCTCGGAAATGCCCACGTTAAAAGGCCTTGTGCCATATGACGCCCTCGTGGGGGACGACTAAATATAGTCTCTCGTTCACTTTCTGAGCGACGGTTCGGTTCAACTCTCTGTCTACGGACGGAGAGGAACCCGAAGGAGGCTCCGCCGAAGGGCGGAGTCTCCTTCGGGGAGGTAAAACCGGCCCTGTACCCGTTTATACGGGTTCAAATGGGCTATTTTTTGGCCGAGCCTAATGGCTCGGAAATGCCCACGTTAAAAAGGCCTTGTGCCATATGACGCCCTCGTGGGGGGACGACTAAATATAGTCTGTCGTTCACTTCTGAACCGACAGTTCGGTTGAACTCTCTGCTTTCGATCGGGGGAGGAACCCGAACGAGGCTACGCCGAAAGGCGGAGTCTCGTTCGGGGACGTAAATTCCAGCCCTGAACCCGTTTAAAACGGTTTCAATGGACCTATTTTTTACGGCCGAGCCCACGGGCTCGGATATCCCACGTTTATACGGGTAAATAACCGACCCCAGTGGTGGGGTGACTGAATATCGTCAGTCGTTCACTCTCGACCGGCTGTTCGGTTGAACTCTCTGCCTTCGGGCGGGAGGAACCCGAACGAGGCTACGCCGAAGGCCGGAGTCTCCTTCGGGGAGGTAAAACCGCCCTGAACCCGTTTATACGGGTTCAAATGGGCTATTTTTTTGGCCGAGCCTAATGGCTCGGAAATGCCCACGTTAAAAGGCCTTGTGCCACATGACACCCTCGTGGGGGGTGACTGAATATCGTCTGTCGCTCACTTTCTGACCGACTGTTCGGTTCAACTCTCTGTCTACGGACGGGGGGAACCCGAACGGAGGCTACGCCGAAGGCCGGAGTCTCCTTCGGGAGGTAAACGGCCCTGAACCCGTTTATACGGGTTCAAATGGGCTATTTTTGCCGAGCCTAATGGCTCGGAAAATGCCCACGTTAAAAGGCCTTGTGCCACATGACGCCCTCGTGGGGGTGACTAAATATAGTCTGTCGCTCACTTTCTGAGCGACGGTTCGGTTCAACTCTCTGTCTACGGATTTGAGAGGAACCCGAAGGAGGCTACGCCGAAGGCGGAGTCTCCTTCGGGGAGGTAAAAACAACCCTGAACCCGTTTATACGGGTTCAAATGGGCTATTTTTTGCCGAGCCTAATGGCTCGGAAATGCCCACGTTAAAAAGGCCTTGTGCCACATGACGCCCTCGTGGGGACGACTAAATATAGTCTGTCGCTCACTTTCTGAGCGACAGTTCGGTTCAACTCTCTGTCTACGGACGGAGAGGAACCCGAAGGAGGCTACGCCGAAGAGCGGAGCCTCCTTCGGAGGTAAATGCTCGGCCCTGAACCCGTTTATACGGGTTCAAATTGGAGCTATTTTTTGGGCCGTGCCTAATGGCTCGGAAATGCCCACGTTAAAAGGCCTTGTGCCACGCGACGCCCTCGTGGGGGACGACTAAATATAGTCTGTCGCTCACTTTCTGAGCGACAGTTCAGTTCAACTCTCTGTCTACGGACGGAGGAACCCGAAGGAGGCTACGCCGAAGGCGGAGTCTCCTTCGGGGAGGTAAAATTCGCCCTGAACCCGTTTATACGGGTTCAAATTGGAAACTATTTTTGGCCGAGCCTAATGGCTCGGAAATGCCCACGTTAAAAAGGCCTTGTGCCACATGACGCCCTCGTGGGGACGACTAAATATAGTCTGTCGCTCACTTTCTGAGCGACGGTTCGGTTCAACTCTCTGTCTACGGACGGAGAGGAACCCGAAGGGAGGCTACGCCGAAGTGCGGAGTCTCCTTCGGGAGGTAAATCGGCCCTGAACCCGTTTATACGGGTTCAAATTGGGCTATTTTGGCCGAGCCTAATGGCTCGGAAATGCCCACGTTAAAAATGCCTTGTGCCACGCGAGCGCCCTCGTGGGGGACGACTAAATATAGTCTGCCGCTCACTTTCTGAGCGACGGTTCGGTTTACCTCTCTGTCTACGGACGGAGAGGAACCCGAAGGAGGCTACGCCGAAGGGCGGAGTCTCCTTCGGGGAGGTAAAACCGGCCCTGAACCCGTTTATACGGATTCAAATGGGCTATTTTTTGGCCGAGCCAAATGGCTCGGAAAGCCCACGTTAAAAAAGGCCTTGTGCCACATGACGCCCCCGTGGGGGACGACTAAATATAGTCTGTCGTTCACTTTCTGAGCGACGGTTCGTTTTCACTCTCTGCTTTCGGGCAGGAGGAACCCGAAGGAGGCTACGCCGAAGGGCGGAGTCTCCTTCGGGGAGTAAAACCGGCCCTGAACCCGTTTATACGGGTTCAAATGGGCTATTTTTGGCCGAGCCTAATGGCTCGGAAATGCCCACGTTAAAAGGCCTTGTGCCATATGACGCCCTCGTGGGGGGACGACTAAATATAGTTTGTCGTTCACTTTCTGAGCGACGGTTCGGTTCAACTCTCTGTCTACGGACGGAGAGGAACCCGAAGGAGGCTACGCCGAAGGGCGGCGTCTCCTTCGGGGAGGTAAAACCGGCCCTGAACCCGTTTATACGGGTTCAAATGGGCTATTTTTTGGCCGAGCCTAATGGCTCGGAAATGCCCACGTTAAAAAGGCCTTGTGCCATATGACGCCCTTGTGGGGGGACGACTAAATATAGTCTCTCGTTCACTTTCTGAGCGACGGTTCGGTTCAACTCTCTGTCTACGGACGGAGAGGAACCCGAAGGAGGCTACGCCGAAGGGCGGAGTCTCCTTCGGGGAGGTAAAACTCGGCCCTGTACCCGTTTATACGGGTTCAAATGGGCTATTTTTTGGCCGAGCCTAATGGCTCGGAAATGCCCACGTTAAAAAGGCCTTGTGCCATATGACGCCCTCGTGGGGGGACGACTAAATATAGTCTGTCGTTCACTTCTGAACCGACAGTTCGGTTGAACTCTCTGCTTTCGATCGGGGAGGAACCCGAACGAGGCTACGCCGAAAGGCGGAGTCTCGTTCGGGGACGTAAACCAGCCCTGAACCCGTTTAAACGGGTTCAATGGACCTATTTTGGGGCCGAGCCCACGGGCTCGGATATCCCACATTAAATAACCGACCCCAGTGGTGGGGTGACTGAATATCGTCAGTAGTTCAAGTCTCGACCGGCTGTTCGCTTGAACTCTCTGCCTTCGGGCGGGGAGGAACCCGAACGAGGCTACGCCGAATGTCGGAGTCTCCTTCGGGGAGGTAAACCGTCCCTGAACTCGTTTATACGGGTTCAATGGGCATATATTTGGGCCGAGCCTAAGGGCTCGGTTATCCCACATTAAATAACCGGCCTTGTATCACATGCTGCCCCAGTGGGGTGGTGACTGAATATCGTCAGTAGTTCAAGTCGAGTCAAGAGTCGAGTCAGAGGCAGTCCGTAAACAGAGTCGCGTTCAGACAATTACTGCAAGACATTGGAATAGTGATACTTGTCGAGACTACATTGTTCTCTCTACTAAACCTGATTGTTCGTATTAACACTTTCTACTTCTCTGTATATATTCCTGTTTGTAATATATCTGTGTTATTCCATACCCGTGTTCGCGTTCTTCTTTATTGGTTCTACCTTGGACTATCACCGTGTTACAAAAAACCGGACCATAACAATATCATTCTGGGGGTTTTGGCAAAATTTAATAACATTTCAAAAACAGCAATAAAAAAAAAAATAAATCAATTAATACCTCGCTTTGATTTATTCCGTTTATCAGGGTTTCGCTCTTCAAATAGTTTTCCACTTTATACACTTATAGCTGAGATTCGCCAGGCTACGTCCAGGGAGCCGAATTACCCATATTTCACCCGTATTCCATTCGTAAGAAGGAAGTTCTGCTCAGACAGTTTTTCCAGTGAACTGCTACTCACAATCTTCCACATGGATGCTACCCTGAACACAACAACTTTACCCTCTTCCAGTCAAGGATCAATCATTATCTATCCCCCTTATCCTCCAAATATTCACTTCTGCCCACATTGCCCTATATTTTTATCAAGCATCTCATTAAAGAACTCTGAGTGGCTTTCCGGCTTCTATTGATTGAACTTTATTAAAAAAAAAAGTTTAAAGAAAATATATAAAGTTAAATTTCTAAAATAAATATTTCTAAAAGACAGAACCATGGTCAGTCTTCGAAATAACTTTATCTTCCTGGCATTGGTTAGAATGCCATGTGTATGAGAATAAACCTAGACACAAACACAATAATTCATCAGGTAGTAATATAAACGGATACCTGCTGATATTTCAACAATTCCGGAAAGCAGCTTCTCATTGAGAATTAATCCATTCCATCCTGAGCTTCAACAACGACATCATCTATTTTAAAATGATTGCGGACATAATATTTTTAGTCAGCAAATACTAATATTAACATGATTCACACTCGTTCATACACCCACACACGGCGAAATTGCTTGCAAAATTTGCTATCTACAGATTCACATCATTTTTTACACATCAGTCAATTGACGATGCCTCTCACCATCACTTGTGTTCGTATCACCGTTAAAAATAATCTATCAAGTTCGCATCCTTATATATATTATGTCATCATGACCTCGTATAGCATCGTTTCGTTTAGCTCGGCATTTCATGGCACTTATCTATCGAAAATATATGCGGGGGCGTTGTTAGGCAATAATGTGTCTTCTTCTTCGACTAGCCAAAACTGGATAAAGTAGTAGTGTAGACATGACTCTCTAGCACTGATTGACAACAAGTCGAGAAGAATGACAAGTTTTTAAAAAAAGCAATAAGTACTCCACTATCGTTCTCAAAAACAAGCATGACCATAAAGTTCTTAGATATTAAAAGACAAGGTAATCGTGAAGAGTCATGATCGCCTATGATCCTCTTAAGTGTGTCGTGAAATATTGTCACACACACACCCATATTCACACACACGCGCACACACACACACACACATATATATATATATATATATATATATGTGTGTGTGTGTGTATTTATATATATGTGTGTGTGTGTGTGTATATTTTCATTTGCTCCTAAGTTTCATTTGGCTCACTGGAGTAGACTGCTCTAGTTCCACGTGCCATGTTTAATGGATGTCAGTTATCAGTTATCTCCCGTTAATTTTCCCTCTGAAAGTTCTCCACTGCCGTAACCGGGTATTGAACCCACACTCTTCAGAGGGAAAATTAGCAGGAGATAATTGATAGCTGACATTCATCAAACATGGCATGTGGAACTAGAACAGTCTACCCCAGTGAGCGAAATAAAGGTTTCAGTTCATTCCAACCACCTGAAGAAGGCCGGAGCGTACAACGGCCGAAACGTTGGGATATGGCGACAAAGATGAGGACAATAGTCCGAATAATGTAAATAATGTACATAATACTTCATCTCAGAAATATAGACACTCTAGTCCTCTTTAATCGAGATCCACCAAAACAAAATTTATATGTATTGATTAAAATAAAATCTTGCAGTAGTAACCAAATTCATTCATTTTTATTTCAACTCTCCATTGTTGAGAGGAAGTTTCGCAGATGAAACCCAAAATCACTACCTCCAGTTCATAGACCCATAGATTATTGTATCGAATACAATGTAAATCGTTAGATTTCTCCGACACTTAATATCCTTCAATTTTACTCGATATCGATAACTGTTTGCTAAGGGAAGAAAATATTTTGTCAATGCCGGGCGATTTCAAACAGCTATAATTCAATCTGATTTTGAAGAAAAAGCTTGTTGAAGCTAGTCCAAAATGTTAAAAAAATAAAAACGATACAAAAAATAGAATAATTCTTTTACTTTTTTATATAAAATTGACATTTTTATGTTGAGGTCAATAACAAACAAAAGAGAGAAGAATTCGATGAAAAGTAGACGATATAAAAAAAATACCGATTGCATGAGTTAATTCAAATATTTCAGCTTTTTCCTCCAATCGGCTCAGATTCTAATGACATTTTTACGTCATATATTGAAAAATGATAAGAAGGATTCCTATGAAACACAAAGCAATGGAAATGTACTTAAGATGAAAAAAGGATGAATCTAGGAACAGACGATAATGCAAAGAGGTTGAAAAATAAAATGGCTGTTCAACTAAAACAAACAAAATCTCAAAACAAAGCAACATTTGAAAACGGATAACAAAAACGTATTAGTTTTCCAATGGATGAAAATGTGATTCGTTTAAATGGATAAACCAATTTCTTTCCTTAAAATGTCTTTACCTGGAAATATCTTTAAAAAAATTTAGTGTTTTTTAAGATAAAAAAATCTATTCAACTGTTTCGCATCTCATTCCTATTTTACATTAGTAATTTTTTCGCTTTTTCTTATTTTACAGTATTTTCGTCAGTAAGCTGATATTGATGCATTTAAAGATTTTACAAGCATCGTACACATGGAAATCAAATTTCGACTGAAAGGTCCTCTTCTTTTTATCATAAAACCCAAAGCAAGGCAGTAAAGCCACTAAGACGCGAAGTATTACTGCGTGTGAGATAAAATTAGAAAAATTAAAAATTATTAAGGAAGGATAACAATAAAGTAAAAGGAATTAAGACAAAAGATAAAGATTGTCATTACACTTAAATTTTTGAAGTTCAAAGTTTACTAGAAAACAAGAAGTTGGAAGGAAGTTCCACAAGCGAGAAGTATGTGAGAAGAAACTGTTAGCATAGAACTTACGGTTACATTTCAACTGTAAAATCATGTGACCCTGTCGCCAATAGAGTACTACGTTTAAATTCATAACGGCTAGGTACCGAAGACAAAAGTTCATCAGAACAATCAACATGAAATTATTTATGGAAAAGTAACTATCCATTCGCCATTACTGTTTGGTTCATATAAAAAGAGGATTAAGAACATACAAAATAGGAAGGAGGACATTTGGTATCTTTTCCTCGTCAGATATTCAAACAATTGGGAGTGTCAGTACTTTTAGTGTGATTTTGGTATAATTTGGTTTCTTCCAGTTCCTTGCTATATGTAATGAAATTTAACCGAGAAGACTTTGCATATTTACAAAGACTTAAGGATCCAAGGGTGGGGCACGCTATCAAAAAGCTGTACTGAGATTTCTATAGTTTTTCCTGTATTTTTTTTCAGGATCCTTATTTATCAATAGTTAATCTTTGCAACCGTATCAACCTCTTCGACATTCTTTCTGTTCCAGGAGTAAGATGCTGTCTTCATCGAGAAAAGCGTCAGTACAGTCCGTCAGGATAGACGCAATTAATTTGTATGTGCTGGACAGATAGGTTAGTGGCCTGTATTTTCTTTTCTTTTTCTTTTTTTTTTTTTTTTTGGATTATCTGTTTCATCCGTTTTTAGTAGGATATATGTAATACATTCAGTGATCAGTTCTAGAACTTTATTGGTTGATAAAGTTTGCGCAAGTGTTTTATGGATAGATGACATGATAGAGCCAAAAGTAGAGCCAATATCTTGTCATTTCCTGGGAATTTGCATTTATGGGATTTTGTTAACAGTTTACCTAACATTATTCTTGGTAATATTTTTCCATTCTTGCCCTTGTTTATCCATCATTCTTTCTTGTCCTTGTTTAATTCACTCTTCATTGACATTATATTCCTTTCGCTTTCTCCAAATATTCTCACAAGATTTTGCACATCTTTAATAAATAAGGGATTTTTTTTATCTCTATAACTTTTTCCCGGTTTCTCTGACGAATTTCTTGTTGTCTGTTCAGAATAATCTTTTTTCTGTCAATAGACCCTACATCTTTTTTCATACCGTCTTCTTCTCTGTGCCTTTAATTGCAGTTTCTGTTTAAGAATTTTCTTAATTGGTGGAATTTCCTTGATTACTTTAATTTTACATTTCCGCTTTAGCTTCCTGCTTTTTCGTGTCGAAACATTTCATTATTTACATTATTCGGGCTATTGTCTCATCTCACCTCATTGTCCACTGATTTAACCGGGTATTGAACTCACACTCTTTGGGTCCTGTCACTGAATCTAACTAATGCCTTTATCTACTGTGCCATGTGTTCTTTAGCACATCTGTGTATGAATTTCTGGAATTAATAGGAGATAACTGACATCTATTAAAATATGGCAAGTGGAACTAGAACAGTCTACCCCAGTGAGCGAAATAAAGGGTTCAGTTCGACATTCCAACCACCTGAAGAAGGCCGAAGCGTACAACGGCCGAAACGTTGTGATAAATATGGCGACCATGATGAGAACAATAGTCCGAATAATGTAAATAATGTACATAATACCTCATCTCAGAAATATAGACAGATACCGAAACATTTCAATTTTTTGAAAAATCCATTATCGATAACTCACACCCGATTTCATCAATTTTTCGCTTTAATTTTGCCTTCCAAGTGGGCTCTTTTTGTCGGTTGTTTAACGTCTTCTTCGTCTTGACGTTAATTTTTCCAGCAGCTGCTAAAGCTGTTGTATATATTTACAGTATTTACTTCTGTAATGTTTCCTGTTGCTTGCTCTATTAAGAATGTTTGCAGTGTAGCCTTATATATTTCTACATTATGTTTATTACACTACGGCATCAGGATTTTGGGAAGCGGGTCTCATTCTAATATTTGTGTGCGAGTTACTATACAAACTTGTGAATTCAAACCAAGTCCCTCACATATGTATATATATATATATATATATATATATATATATATATATATATATATATATATATATATATATATATTCAAGCCAGGATCGAAACCCAACCAATTTGGCATGTCAGAGATTATATATATGTGTGTGTGTGTGTGTGTGTGTAAAATATATAGAAAATAGGAAAAAAAAACTCGTTAGGTAAATAATCCAAAGTTCTTTAGTATTTTTAAAAAATAGTGCTCGATACAAAAGTAGAGCATAAATATAATTATTTATTTAAAAATATGATTCCAACTCTACATAAGAGTTCTCATGTTTCAAAACAAGAGCCGAAAACTTCAATATAATTATTTGAATTAAATTGAATTAAAGTACTAAGCTCTGTTCCATCTTCAAGCGAAATTTTTACTGGAATAATTTATTCCTTAAATTTACGCGTTTTATAAGCTTATTCATTATTGAAATTAAGATTACTATGGTAACGGCTAGAGCAATTGTTTAAAGAAAAGGGGCGTAAGGGTTAATAATTTGTATCAAAATCTCAGTTACATTCAAAGACGTCAAGTCAGGGTAAGGTTGGGGTGTCTAAATTTAAAGCGGAAGATGACATCGTCTAGTCTGGTTAAGTGTCTTTGGAGATTTATTTATTTTTTTTTATTTATATATATATATATATATATATATATATATAAATTGTGTGTATTTAGGCAGCATTTTTTCATTGAATAATATAGACAAGTTTTGTCTATTTTATGTAAATTCTTTTCATATTGTCTGATAAGCTTAATAACATTATCATTAAAAGAAATTACCAATAAATCTGAAGCTCAACACCAGTTATGCACGAGTTTGTCGTTGCTTGGAAATCTTCTATGCAAACAAAAATAGACAATCATTATTGTTTTGTCTGTGTATTATTTAATATATTGGAATGTAATTGTCATCTTTGATAATGTCTTATGTAAGCGAAAAGCTTAGATAGGATTAAAAATTACATATCAATATTGTGATTTTCTTTCTTCGTTTAATGATAATGTTATTAAGCTTATCAGACGATATGAAAAGAATTTACATAAAATAAATAGACAAAACTTATCTATATTATTTAATCAAACCTGCATCAATATATATATATATATATATATATATATATATATATATATGAATAATTATAGTTTTAAGGTATGCTATATTTATAGGGTAAAGTGCTCAATATCAGAGATAAATATTATATAATTATAAAAGTGAATATTGAAGTCAACACACAGAGGCGACCGACTGTTTCATGCTAGACGCAATCATCTTGGCTTGATGATTGCGTTTAGCATGAAACAATCTATCGCCTCTGAGTGTTGACTTCAATGTTCAATGCAATATCAGGAATAGAGCGTATTTAAATGTAAAAGTCGATATTGAGGTCAAGACTGAGTGGCAACAGTCTGTTTCATGCATGTTCTGAGTTGGCCTCAGTTTTCATACACACGCATTCACACACACACACACACACACACACACACATATATATATATATATATATATATATATATATATATATATATAAAATTGAAGTCAACACTCAGAGGCGACAGGCTGGTTCATGCTAGACGCATTCCTTAGGGCTTGACGATTGCGTCTAGCATTAAACACCCTGTCGCCTCTGAGTGTTGACTTCAATACTCACTTTTGTATTTATATACTATCTCTGATATTGAGCACTTTATCCCATAAATATAGCACCCCTTATAACTATATATATATATATATATATATATATATATATATATATATTGTTAATTTAGGAAGCAATCTCTCTTTTATACAAGTTTCATTAAATATACTTACAATCATAAAACAATCCATACATTCAGTTAAAAGTAAAAATAAACTGATCCTCGATAATGGCTAAAAAGGTGTAGACGAAAGTGCTCAGAAATGCTAAGAATAGAAGAAAAATTAAATAAAAAACTTAACCGCACTATCTTTTCAGTCGTTCTTAATGTAAATACAGGGTGCGATGGATAAATTGTCGTGTAAATGATGCACCAAAAAAAAAATGAAAATACCACTGATATCTCATTTTAACAGATATATTTACCAAAATGACACAAAAGTATCTTGAAATAATATTAAAGGGTAAATTTATTCAATAAAATCCGCATTGGCTTCAGCCACGGCCTCCAGACGATTTCGGAATCTCTTGCAACTCTTCTGGACGGTCTCCTTGTTTAAGTTGGTGAATGCTGCCATAATCCTTGCCTTCAGTTCATCTTTCTTGTTACATGGAGTTTTTTTCAGTCTCTCGCTCAAGTGCGTCCCACACATAATAATCAAAGAGGTTGCAGTTTGGAGAGTTAGGTGTCCAGGTGTAAGGGGTGATGTGGTCGCAGAAATTGTCTGACAGCCATTACTGGGTTACCTTGCTTGTGTAGCATGGTGCAGCATCCTTTTGCTAGACATAGGGTCTTCCAGCAGACACCTTCTTGTCCCAGGGTGGCACTACCTTCTCAAGGCACTTGATATAGGCCTTCGTGTTGAGCCTGAATATTATGAACGGAACACTTCTCAGTTAACTCACTACTACACACGTTAAACTTTAAAGACAGACTAGCCACAAATGTACATGAATGACAAATGTAACCTAGTCTTCATAGCAACACAAATTTTCCAGATTTATCATCAAATAAATGAAATCCTTTTTCAAAAAATTCACCAAAGAAGTTTTTTCTTTGTGATTTTATCATCTTTTTTGCTGAACTCAAAATGCAGTATTTTATTGTGAAAATATCGACTTGCATAATAAAATCTGATATATTGTAGCTTGTAGTTTGTAAAAATAAAAGCTTTAAAAATCGATATAAATTGACCCAGTGCAGCATTACTTCCTCAAGGCACTTGATGTAGGCCTCCGTGTTGAGTCAGGTCCTGTAGGAAGATAAATGGAGTCATAACGTTACCATCATTGGTGATCACTACAAACACCTTCCTTCGCAATCATCATTAGACTCATCCAACTCTTTCCGAATCCTCTGCACTGTCCTCAAATTGACACCCAAACACTCTAAAATATTGGAGCTTCCGATGCGAATGCCAAGCAGTACAGCATGCCGTTTCCAAATTTCTGACGTAGTGAATTGCATCATTGTGATCTTTTTCTCACAAGACGGTGCCCAACTGACCCTACTATACTATGAAGTCGAAAATAAAACCCCTCTATAACACACTAAAAGCATGCACACAATGCACATACTTAATTAAACAGAAAAAATAAAATCATCCTTGATAATGGCTAAAAGAATAGCCGAAAGCGCTCGGAACTATAGAACATTTGGACAGTTCTACACACACTGTTTCTAGAAAAGAAAGCATTTGTTCGAACACAAGAAAAAAATAAGTAAAAAGCTTAACCGTAGTACCTTTTCTGTCGTTTTTAATGAAACATGTATAAAATGAAGGATTGCTGCCTAAATCCACAATGTATATATATATATATATATATATATATATATATATATATATATATATATAAATAAAATATAGTCTTAAGATGTGCTATATTTATGGGATAAAGTGCTCAATATCAGAGATAGAGCATGTGTAAATATAAAAAGTGAACATAGAAGTCAACACTTAGGGCGACAGTCTGTTTCATGCTAGATGAAACAGACTGTCGCCTCTAAGTATCTAATATATATATATATATATATATATATATATATATATATATATATATATATATATATATATATATATATTCAGATAGCAAAATGTATAAATATGTCTGTGCCTGATGGCATGAAGCCAATTGTTCTTTTGTCGTTTCACCAGGCGTACTTGACACAGAATTGTGTCTTAAAACGATGTCCTACAGGTAGTAATTATTTGGTTTGGTGTCGCGTGTTGGGAGTCATAGGGACAAGTCCATGTTAATAAAAGAAAAATCATTTTTTCAGGGCAATGCGATTTTGAAAGGTAAAATTTATCTGTCTGACAGATTACAAAATATCAACAAAAAAAAGGAAAAAGAAAAAAATGGCCTTTGCCTAAAATATATTAATCGATAATCAATAAGGGAAATTTATTTGATCATATATCAAAATTGAACCCAGCTTAGCCACAATTTATTTAAAGAGGGATATTTTATCCAAATCGTGTTACGCTCGCGTGGTTTTTTGCTGTTAGGCAAATCTATTGGAACCGCAACAACAACTCTCCCATGTAAATATCCAACAAAAATAATCCTTTAAAATAATATTCGGTAATAGCTGAGGGGTTGAGAGTTGGATGGGATCTTAAGTTACAGTGTTCAAATACAGCTATTCTGTTGACGTTTTATAAATTTCGTGTCCCTTCAAGACGTTGGCGATCACGGCTCTCCACAGATTCCTTTTCTTTATGACCATTGAATAACTCTGACTTCTTGGGAAAAATAGTAGAGTGGAGTTTTTCGTAGCCTTCGTGACTGTTTTGTATTCAGAATTGTTTTTCCTAGACTGGCTGCCAGCCAAGGCAAGATAACCTAATTTATTGCTCTTTGTAACTAACAGGTTTCGAAAAGAACGAACGGATTCCTAACGACATTTTTACGAATGGGTGGGACAAAACAGAACCAGCCGGAATTTGAACACGGATCGCTGATAACAAATTCGGTATCGATAAACGCTACTCTAGTCGCATATCAGAACAACGTTACTTCTATATAAATAAATGCAAATGTCTGTGTGTCACAGTTTTTCAACTTCCCACCTAGAACCTGCAGCCTGACATAACATACCATTTTGGAATCAGATCGACTCCGTGAATAAAAAACATTCTGGATCGAATCCGGACTCATAATCCTGAAATTTTAGATTCTCAAGTTTTCATTACAACGAATGTTTTCGGCGATTTTTTTACGTGATTTTTTTTTTTTTTTTTTTTTTGTACGATAACAATTTTTATAACTCGGAAATAGATTTGGGAATAATTGAAATTAATTGTGAAATCCAGCGAAAATCACCCATGAAATAAAAATAAGTGTTTGTAGGGAAAGTAAGGACCTACATCAAGCTACCTTTAAATTAAGCGGCGACAGAAGAAATACCGTTGAACTTTTTAAAAGGTATTGATATTAATGCAATACTTAAATGCAGCAATCAATTTTGAGTTCTTCTGTAGTTTATTGTTACCTATTGCATACGGCAGCAGAATGCCTCGCAAAAAGAAATCTTCGCCAACAGAGGACCAGATTGCAATCAAAAGAACCAAGGCAAAGAAAGAAAAAAAGTCCGGCGCATATGAAAATCCAGATCAAACGGCAGCCAGGAGGGCTTCCAATGCTGAGAATATGTAAAGACTTGGGGATTCTCAAACTCAAGAGCAAACCCAAAGGCCCAATCAAGAAAACCTCAGTAGGAGCGAGCTTAAATGTCGTCCGTTAGTGTGGTTTTTAAGCTAGTAGTTTAATAAATTTGTATATGAAGTAATTATTAAGCAATAAAATAATTTTAATATTAATAATGTTGGTATTAGTACTTTGTACTGAGTGTAAAAAGAAGTAAAATAGCATTCATTTAAAAAATATTAATATTTATTCCGTATAGGATGCAGGTTCGAATCCTGTCAAAGGACGAATATTTTCTATGAAAATTTCTCGGACATTCAGGCCGGTAAATGTTATTTAATACTGTTTATTATAAACAGATCATTTACTTAAATACTTGTATCTATAAAAAGAACGTTAAACATAAAAATGTCTTTAATAAATAAATTGTCGGACTTTGTCCATTTCTTAATATATATATATATATATATATATATATATATATATATATATATATATATATATATATATATGAGGTCTATCAGAAAAGTAACGGGTCTGGTGTCACAAACTATTTCAATTCCAAACAACATTCCATAATTTCTTCACTTTTCCATCCTTCTCTGCTACGCTTCTATGCACTGCTGGGGGGGGATTCTTTTTGGATGCTCCTCAGTTCAGTCATTATGACCCTCTTGATGGCCTCTACACCTTCAAAATGGATTCCCTTGATGATACCCTTGAGCTTGGGGAACAAAAAGTCTGACTGAGCAAGATAGGGTGAATAGAAAGATTGTTCCAGTACAGCGAAGTATTTCTCGACCAGGAACTGACATTTGCTCAGGGCGTTGTGAGCAGGTGTATTGTCATGGTGAAGCAGCTATGATTTGTCGTTCCACAAAAGCATTAAAAAAATGCAATGGTTGCAGAAAGCTAAGATTAAATCTTTATACACCAAAGATATCATGTAAGATGATAACACAATACGCTAATCCCTCTCTCACTCATAAAGCACACAGCTTACCAAATCCCGTTACTTTTCAGAAAGATCTCGTAAACATGAAATGTGTGAGATTACTTCTAGTTTTTAAGTCATCCTTAATTAAATTCGTGACTGGACGCACTAACGATGGCTTGCGAGATTTCAATATTTTCTGGGCTAAAATATAAGGAAAATATATATGCTAGGTAGGTGAGTTATCGCCCTTGATCTAGTGATCACGTATAGCGTCAAACCAACCAATCATTAGCCAGAATATGTTGGCGCCAATTATAAACGAATGCTATTCACTTCTGCTCGGCTTCTTTTCTGTCGAGATCTGCAAAGGACAGCACATTGAACTCATCTCAGCTTCAATGCCAGCAGTTATGACATGAGAGCCGTACTAATGAGATTAGTACGTAAACCATTCTAAAACACCAAGGACTTCAGTTAAGTGGACTTATATTGTTTCATTATAATATATAGCCGTAAACAGAACAATTTGTTTGCAACAAGAACTATTATTTGAGTACTATTTTTATAAATGAACTAGCAGGATGGCCCGGCGTTGCCCGTGCTTGATTCAAAAATCGTACGACTCATACAGCAATCGCTATCACTTGACTTAAAATATTTTTGCCATTCCTTGCCTTTAAAGGAGTTCCCTTTGCCGTGCTGATGTTGCTACATGCCTTACTTCTTGCCTATCTCACACTGCGAAGTTTTTCTAAGCTCTATACTAAACATTAAATCTGTTACGAAAAAAGAACTAAACAAAATGAACACAAAACGATCAGCTTTAAAAAAAGGACTCGTAACTGGAAAAACCGAATGAAAAAAAGAATGTTAACAACAAATACTTTTTCACACCCAACCCAGTTCTGCGGAATCAGAATCAACGTTGAGTTTAAGCAAGTGAATGAGCCAATTGGAGTAAAGTCCCATGCAGATTTAAATTTTTCCCACTTGTGACGAATGCAGCTATCGATTTTTTTTTTTGCATGCTAGTTAACCTTCGTGTCAGTCAGCTGTTGGCTCTCACGCTGGCCAATAGAATCTTCCTGCCTATTCGTGGCAGCCAGCTATAGGCTCTCACCCTGGCCAGTACAAAATGGCCGCAAACTACATTAAAACTGCCGTAGAAGCATGAAAAAATCGATTATTTCCACTATCAATGGAAGTTGGGAAATGCAAAATCGGTCTTGGCCTTCCCACTAACTTGGAACATGTGCATGTAAATTTTGGTGCAAATCCGTCGAAAATTGCGGCCGTGCATTCGTTACACACACACATACATACATCCTGCCTTTTATAGATAGAGATTTCAATAATATTCCTTCAAACTTTCAATTTATGTTCCTTGTTCTTCCTGTATTTGCGGCTTAAATCTCCATACAAATTAGTAGGACACTAAGTCAGGCGAAGGAAGACAGCTTTTTTAATGGGAAACACATGCTCGCCAGCACAACAAATTCCTATGAAAGCAAAAATATAAAATCTTGACCTTCAACCTAAACTCTAAATGCAACCACTGGTGTCGAGAGTGTCGGAGTTAACTCCTCCTTAATTTTTTCTCTGTTTTTACTCTCCTACATTATAAATACTGGGCGATTTCTTACCTCGTTCTCTTTTTACTTTGTATTTCAGCGAACACATCTACAACGTAAGCTCTCGCAGAAGATTGCGTCTTCCTATTTGTGGGAGACGTCATGAACATTACGTACGTACGAACATTCACCAAAATACAAACTCTACATTCACACACAAACACAAATGTTTATGTCTATGTCCATTGTAAATTTTGTTGTTTAATACATATACTTGTGGCATATACATATCGGTCTTGTTGGTTTTCTTTACACTTCTTTATGGTGGACTCAATCTCTGAGTCCCCCATGTTCTTGTAGTGGACCTTCTAGCAGGAATAAATTCAAGTGTTCCTAATTTAACAACACATAAACCCAACGGTCCGCTACAAGAGCAAGTGGTGAATGTGTAATGAAAACAGGTTAAAGTTGTTTTGTTTTGTTTTTTTTTTTAATCTGGCATTTGGTTGGTTGTTTTGTTTTATGGCATATCAACCTCAGTGGGTCATTTAATGCCAACAAAATTTTGAAATAGATTCATAGCGATAGTTTGGTAAAAAAAAGAAAAAGGTGTCTATGTATACATATATATTTGAACCATTTTTCAATTACTCATATTTTTTAGTACAGTCCAACTTCTTTTAGGAAATTTGCAATCTTGGATGCTTTTATTTTCGTGAAAAAGTTTTTTTAAAATTACTCATTTGGTAATATTTTGTTCGCACTGGATCAAAATCTTACACGCTCAAACAGAATATGTTTCACTGTAAAGATCTCTTGCAAAAATGTATTGCCGGTAATATTTTTTTTTCAAAAATGTATTGCTAGTACTATTTATTTTTTAAAAACATTCTTGGTAATATTTTTTTTCAAAAATGTATTGCTGGTAATAGTTTTTTTCTTCAAAATTGATTGCTGATAATAATGTTTTAAAGTATTTCTGTTACTAAAACCTATTTTTACACTTTCATAATGTTTTTACCCCAGTTTCGGGATTAACTATTTGCCCATAGCTGGGACCCTAACAGGTGTTACCACCCCGGGTCAGGGTGAACCTAGGAACAGCAGCAATTAAGATGTGGTTCCACGCTCTTCAAAACCTTCTCATCCGAGGCCTTGCTGCTGGACGTAGTTTATCGTCTTACCCTGAACGCATTTAATCTGACAAAAATAACACTACATCCAGCAGCAAGGCCTCTGATCAGGATATTGGGTGATTTGAGGAGCCACCTCTTAATTGCTGTTGTCCCCAGATAAACCCTGACCCACGGTGGTAGCACCTGTTAGGGACCATCTATGGGGAAAAAGTGAATCCCCAAACAGAACACTATGAAAGTATAAAAATACCTATTTATAATAAAATGACTAGCAATACATTTTATAGCAAAATGACCAAAAATACATTTTATAACAGAATGACCAAACATACATTTTATAGCAAAATGACCAAAAATACATTTTATAGCAAAATGACCAAAAATACATTTTATAACAAAATGACCAAAAATACATTTTATAACAAAATAACCAAAAACACATTTTATAATAAAATGACCAAAAACACATTTTATAACAAAATGACCAAAAATACATTTTATAACAAAATGACCAAAAACACATTTTATAGCAAAATGACCAAAAATACTTTTTACCTGTAGTTGAAAGCACACAATTGTGTTCAAAATATATTTAGTTGAAGTCATAAAATTGTGTTAAAAATATTTACATTTCAACATTAAATAACCCATAGAGGTGTTGATATGTCGCTAAACTAAACTACCCAGCATGAAAGAACTCTTTCATGGCATTAATTCATATAATATCCAACAATTTATTAAAGAAATCAAACTGTATTCCAAAATATAACTTCAACAAAACTACAACATAAAACACATACACATCACTCCCTCTAGTAATTATGTCCACAGAATCATTTATATGCACAAAAGCTGAGTATCATCTACCATGTATTCAATTGCAAAAGCAGAATAACATATATCATATTTTTATTACTTGAAAGCTTCCAAGAAAATTAAATTTTCGACATTAAATGACCCAGCAGGAGTTGATATGCAGTTAAATAGAAAAATCAATCAATCGACTAAAAATAAGCGGAAAATAGAGAGTGAAGAACGGAGACAAAGAAAAAGAAAGAAAAAGAAAGAAAAAGAGAGAATGAACTTTTTAAAGAAGGGTGAGGCGGAAAGCAAAAGCCGAGTGAGGGACAAAAAGAGAAGAGCAGTGAATGAATAACAGAATAGAACGAAGAAGAATAGGAAGAGAAGGATGAGTAAGAATGCAGAGGGAGGTACACAAAAGTGAGAAGCAAAACAAAGACAAATAAAAAGCAAATAGAACAAATAATAGAAAGAAATAATGTAAGAGGAGAAAAAGATCAGAGATTAAGAAAGAAATAGAAACAAATAGAATGAATACAGAATGGTCAGTGTGAAAAGAAATAGAGAATTTAACAAATATTAAAGAATCAGGTCCAAACATTGAGAAACTAAATCTCAGAATATCTAAGGGAATGTCATCCTTGATCTTAATTAAGAAATGATTGAATAAGCATGAAATAATTTCTTATCAAAGAAAAATATTTTTCCAAAATGTTACGTCAAGCGAAGTGGCGATTTATTGAAAGGAAAAAGACAAGAATAACGAAGTGAAAAAAAGACAATAATAATCAAGGGAATGAAAATGACGAAAAGACAGGAATAAACACGTGAAAGTAAAAGACAAAAAAGACGAGAATAATTAAGTGAAAGAAAAAGCCTAAAACGTAAAGGTAATCAGGTGAGAGAAAAAGATGAAAAAGACAAGAATAAACAGAGGAAAAATGATGAAAAAGACAATAATCATGGCAAAGAAAAAGAAGAAAAAGACAAGAAAAATGAAGGGAAAGAAAAAGACGAAAAATACAAGAGTAATCAAGGAAATGTAAAAGACAAAACAAACAAGAATAATGAATGGGAAGAAAAAGATGTAAAATACAAGAATAATTAAATGATCGAAAAAGATAAAAAAAAAAAGGCCAGAATAATCAAGGAAAAGAAAGAGATGAAAAAAAAGACGAAAATAATCAAGGGAAAGAAATAAACTAAAAAGGAAAGAATAATCAATGGCGAGAAAAAGAAGAAAAAGACAAAAATAATTAAGGGAAACAGAAAGAAGAAAATGACGAAAATAATCAAGGGAAAGAAAAAGAGGAAAGGGAAAAGCATAATCAAGGGAAAGAAAAAGACGAAAAAGGAAGGAACTGTCAAGGGAAAGAAAAGAAAAAAGCTTGAAAAATGTTGTCCCTTATTTTATTTTCTTATGTAACGAAAATATTTTCCCACCAAAAGTAAGCAACAGAAAATCATCTGAAAAGAAATTATAACCAAAGATGAAGGTCTTTTTTTTTTTTTTTAGTACGGTTGGTACTTATTGCACATCCGGTGTGTGCACTTTGACTTCCGTTTCATTTACCAGCAACTCAATGTTTTTTTTTTTCAAAGCAGAACAAAAGATATTATCGATTGAACAATTAAGCTTTCTCTATGTTGAGACAATTACTTAAAGCACTCTTGTCTAATTTAGAGAATATTGTTCGTCGCGGACAATCAATG
>CAHIKZ030001380.1:862500-912500 GCA_903632075.3 Acanthosepion pharaonis | reverse complement strand
GGTGTATTTTTTTTCATTAGGTTACTCGCTACTTTCTTTGTTTTTTTCTAGTCTTCGATATGTCCTTTTGAGTGTCAAGTTCTCTAAGCCTTCTTTCTCCGTTATACGTACACCCCACCACCACCAACCCACCACAAATTTCAGCACTCGCTTTCTAATTGAATTCTATTTCCCGCTCTCGTGTGAAATCCATTTTATTTATTTTATTTAAGTATGAAAAGTTTGATTATTTGTATCTGCTAATTTCTTTTTCACACTCTCGGTGAGGTCTGCGTTTTTTTTTTTCCTTATTTAGCATTATAGCACTTTTCATTTCTTTATGTCACACTTCTGGAAGCTTTCCTATTGGTGAAAGTTTTCATCTCAACCTGTCTTCAGTAACTGCAATATGATCTTTTTAGACAATCACAAATCGGAGTCTGATCGAAAGAAACATCAACACGACCTTGAGTATCTTGTTACTCCAAAACCAGGTCGACTGTCGAGAAGTCTGGCATCAAATTATAGATAATGGTATAAAATTTTATTTTATCTTTGAAATATGAAGTGGGGTAGCGTTATAAGTAATTAAATCTTCCTCTCCCCCTGCATCGAACGAGTTACATGTTGCAAATCAGGTGCATCAGAGAACGTTTCGAATTTGCGGACAAGAGGAAACGAACCAAGAAGAAATGTAGAAAAAAATAAAATTGCATTTTTTAACCTTTTAAAAAATGAAATTTATTCTGTGTGGCAGGGACTCTATTCTATAAGAGAACTCCTTTCAAAACTTTGTGCTGAGTTGCCGTCATCTACGAGGACCTGGGGTGATGGAAACGGTGCCCTTATACTTTTACGCCCTCCCCTTATGTTATATTGGTGTGAATTCGTTTCAGCAATCCTCGTCGCCACTGTTATATTCCGTGGTAAGGGAATAAACACGTAACGCCAGATGGATACTAGAAGAAAGGTTTATTGTACACAACCAGCACAATATGAAATACGGTACAGTTATACAAACAGGTGAATCTAGTAGCGAGTGCCACTAATTGGAAGGTCAGACGTGCTTGCGTCATCTCACTCTTACTCAAGTCTCTCGTAGACAGTTGACTTTATAGGTACTTACTACCTATAGTGTAATCATTCATGGGGGTGACTGGTTATTCCATTACATCAGTTAGTCACACAGAAGGCCAAAGAATAAATCCGCTCATTTTTTTTCAATGATAATCAATGAAAAGGAAAAAAAAATGTCAAAATCTAACGCAAATATGAAAAAAAAACTGTATGTCAGTGGTTCGGAGAATACAGGAAAACAGAAAAAAAACTTATTGTTGTGCTGAAAGCAACAATAACTTTGTTATACGTTCAAAAAATGTTTGTTCGTTATTTCCTTTCTCGAAACAATGGCGACTAGACAAAATTATTCTGTTAAATTTTTTGAAAACGAAAGACTTATGCCTTTAATTCATTTTAAGATGAAACAAAGAAATGAATTAGTTTCAAAGAAAGGAGCGTTATTTTTGTTGTCAGGGTTGATTCGTTTTGTACGGCTTATCAGGCAGGTTATTAAAAGCCTGACTATTTTTAGATTGTAATGTGTTTTTGGGGAGATAATAATAGTTTAGTGATACAAATCTTACTAATTAACACATAGACCGGGGAGATGTAGATTCATGCCTTTCTCAAGAGTATTTGCACGTCAGTGAATATAACAAATCCAACGGGAATTGGAACACGGCTCTCCGATCAACAATTCCGAGCCATTAACGATTACACCATCCGCACATCCAAGCTTACGGTGCCTGACATTCCCAAGCGGTCACCCATCTCGGTAGTGACCAGGGTCGAAGTTGCTTAAATTCAGCAAGAAAGCCACTAAGACACAAGGGGTTACTGAGTGTGAAAGAATAAGAAAAGAAAAACATTATTAAAGAGAGAGAAAAATAAAAGAACAAAAATTAAAAAGACAGAAAATGTTTGAGATTGCATTTAAATTTGGAAAGCATGAAACTGGAAGAGAGTTCCACACGTGAAAAGTGCGAGAAAAGAAACTGTTAGCATAGAACTTACGGTTACATCTAGCCATCTCCACTGTAAAATGATAAAACCTAGCCGCCAATCTAGTACTGCGCTCAAATTCATAAAGTCTAGGTACCATCGGAACAACTAATATGAAAGTATTTATAGAAAAGGCACAGGGAAGACTTTATAGTATTTGATAAAGCTCCACATTTAAATAAAATAGTGTTATATTCCGTGCTAAGGGAATAAATACTTAACACCAAGTGGATAATAGAAGAAAGGTTTATTGTTCACAACCAGTACAATACACACAGGTCAATCTAATAGTAAGTGTCACTAAGTGTAAGGTCGGACGTGCTTGTGTCGTCTCGTTCACACTCCTCTTCTAGTCTCTCGTAGACGGTGGACTTTATAGGTACTTACTACCTATAGTATAATCATTCATGGGGGTAACTGGTTATTCCATTACATCACCTTCCAACTACAAATCGTATGAAAGCGATATGGCAAAGATGTCAATCAAAAGTAAAAACAATGCATGAAATAAACTATTATGATATGATGGATCATTACTTTGCAATGTTTATGAAAAATTCATAGACTTTACCTCTTTTTATTTTATTTATTTGCCTGGTCATGTGACCGTCAACTGACCACACAAAATAGATCCTGAAATACGATATACTTGCAACGTGCTGTTTTACTGTTTTGGGGTTTTTTTTTTTTAATTAGACATTTTCTTCTTAATCCTAAATCTTAAATTCTTCGTCACACTCTACCCAATCTCATTATAATTTAATTTTTAAGAATTTGTCTATTCAGGAAAAAGTCATTATTACAACTACTTGTAGTAACGGGCAATTAATTAAATTTGGGGCAAGTTTCAATGTTTTGATCAAATAGAAACCAACGGCCTTCGATGGTGCACAAAAATGATGCTGTTCTAGAAAAGAACGCTAAAATGTAATTTCGAGAAGATTTGATGGCGGGAAAATAAACTAGCAAGAAAGCAGAAATTCTATAGCAACTTTAAGTTAAATCTTACGAAATAAACTCGTAAAACCCTTACCTATAAAGAGAAACTCTCTGCCTCCGTCAGCTATGGACATACAACTCTATAGACCGCTATAAAGGCTTACTATCACTGAAGTTAAGCACTGATGTGAGATGGATTGTAATAGTCGTGAAATGAAGTGGCGGCAAATGGTAGAAATATCCATTCATAAAATCAAGGTAAAGTAACTTTTGTCTCGGATTGTCGACGACTAAACTATCCCCGCCGTCCTCTTCGGTTTTAGACGAGGAGGGTAGTTAACAACCCAAGAGGAATAATAACAAAAAAAATTATTAAAAGACGGGGGAACTCTAAATGTCAACGATCAGCTAACTTGAGTTAGTGTCTCGATAAAATCACAGTGGAGAAGGCAACGGGAAACTATCCCTCCGAAGAATGATCGTGATCATATCACAACTCAGAAGCTAATGGCGCGAGGAGCGTCAACTCTTTTGGAACTGACTTATTGTCTGAGAAAGAGAGACACGTTTGAAAAGTGTCGCATGACGATCATCCAGCGTTTGTCTGTAACAAAGCTTATAATCGAGAAATGGGTTGTTAGGAAAAGTAGAAAAATGTAAACAGGGAATGTAAATTCTGGGTGTATATCAAACAAGCTGGGAAAACAACCAGAATGTTTGTAAGCGACAATTTTCTTCTTTTATTTGCCGTGTCTTTTCAGGGTCTCCTGTCCCTTGTAGCTCTCAATAAGTTTATCTTGTTATTTCTACCAGACCCTGTTCTGCTATGCACATGCTTAAGCCAGTTAAGTATATCAGGCAGTGGTGAAAACAAACTTGGAGAGTTGAGTTAAAAGGAGATAACTGAGATATCCGGAAGAGTCCTGATACGTGAAACTAGAATAATCTACCCTGCTGAACGAAATAAAGAGTTCAGTTCAAAATTCCAATCACCTGAAGAAGGCCGGAGCGTACAACGACTGAAACGTCATGAATATGTCAATAAAGATGAGGTCAACAGTCCGAACAATGTAAATAATTACAATCAGAAATCTCATCTCAGAAATATAGACAGATATAACAAGGGTATGTCTGTTTTCCTTAAAAGGCGAATGCTTGGAAAGACGCAAAAAATGAGAGCAGACGATGGCGATGCCGGGAAAAATGAGGTGGATTAAAGATAAAAAATAAAAAGATGTCAATAACTAGCAGTCAGCAAGCGAAGCCAAGTAAATTTCCTTTTCTGTTGTTGTATGACAATCACGAGTCAATTTATTAAAACAGATAAAGAAATTAAATAGAAGAGAGAAAAACTCTCCAACATTTATAAGCGAAGAACAGGTAAACAATACAGAATGTTTCTATTTACATTGTTCTGACTATTGTCCTCATCTTTACTGTCAGGTTCACGACGTTTCGACCATTGTACGTTCGAGACTTCTTCAGGTGATATTTATTAGAATTTCAAACCACACCATTTATTAAGGGTAGATTGGGCTAAATAAATGGTTCGTGTTGTGGCCTTGTTAGGGCCAGAAATAAAGACACAAGAGAAAACTGAGTTAAACAAATATATGTTAATATATTTGTTTAACTCAGTTCTCTCAAACGAGAGTGTTACAGCAAGAATCTTCGATCCAACTGTCAGAGCTGACTGCTGGAAATTTCCCTCTCTAAAAGGCAGTACCTGCTCCTATTTATAGCTGGGAGGGTCTATGCGTGCGAGGGTAAATTAGCATAAAATTTCGAAAAGGCCCGAGAGTACAACAACCGAAACATTGTGAATGTGACAGTAAAGATGAGGACAACAATCCGAACAATAGAGAATGTTTCTATTTACAATGTTCGGACTATTGTCCTCATCTTTACTGTCATATTCTCGACGGTTCGGCCATTGTCCTTTCGGGCCTTCTTCAAGTGATATCTCTGCGCGAGGTTAGATTAGACTAAATAAGTGGATCGGTTCGAAATTCCAACAAATATCACCTGAAGAAGTTCCGATCGTACAACAACCGAAACGTCGTAAATGAGAGGGTAAGGATGAGGACAACAGTCTGAACAATGTAAATAGTTACAATACCTCATCTCAGGAATATAGACAAAAAGAATGTTTGTAAGGGTCTAATTATTAAGTATTTTCGTACGTCTACAACGTAGTCAACAGAATCTTGATTTTAGTAAGCTTAGATTACTTGTGGCACAAGGCCGAAAGTATGAAGCACCCAGTGAGGATTGAACTCACTATTCAGTCGTAGGTGGTCTAGAGTAATGGTTCTCAAACGTTTTAAGGAACTGCACACCTAGGAGCAAATGAAAATGTCACGGCACACTTAGAAAGATCTTTAAAGGCTATACATTTAAATGGGATGAAATAAAAACATGGATTTAAAAAAAAAATACGCACACAAATATGAACTTACTTCATTTGAATGTTTCTATTCAGCAATTTGTTCAGCTTATTTAGTGTGAAACCTACGACTGGTATTTTTTCATGATTTCTTCAATGTTTGGGTGAAGATGCGATAAGCGGACCCCATTTCCTCTTCAGTTGAGCGTAGTCTTTCTCGCTGCTGATTTTTTATGTTATTTGGGGGTTGAGAAGCCAAATTCACATAAATGCGAAGTAGAAAATTGCAATAAAACTGATAAAGCCTTTTTAGCCAATGTGTGATAAAAAGTTTAATACTTATTCATTTATTCAAATACTAATGCTGTATCATGACTACTTCCACACAAATGTATGTATTCTGTGACAATATTTCATTGCACACTTATCGTGCGGCATACTAGCCCAGCTCATGTATATATATATATATATATATATATATATATATATATAAAATATATATATATAAAAGGTGAACATTGAAGTCAACAATCAGAAACGACAGACTGTTTCATACTAAACGCAATCATGCAACATCATATATATATATATATATATTGTCATCCACAGACAGACTGTTTCGCTGTATCACAGCTCTTCAGTGTGGCTAGACATCCAATTGCTTCAAGCCGGGATATCGTCGCATATATATATATATATATATATATATATATATATATATATATATACCGGGTGTAACCGCAAAATTGTCCAAATCGTCTAAAAGCAAAATTGTCCAATTGTTACATTAAACTTTGAACCGTCGTATCTTAGAAATGATTAAAGATATCTTACTGAAATTCTTCGAGGTTTTTATAACACTATTGAACTCTACTTTGAGCAATAAGAATGTATAATTACTCTCTAAGCTTAACAGAAGTATCGTGATGAAATCGATCATAAACGAAAATATTCACCATTAATTAATCATTGCTAAGGATCGGAAGCTCATGAAGGATTGAAATAAAGTTAATATATATTCCAGGATAATTTTTCAACTTATTCATGATGATCTTCGCGCTCACTAACTTTCTAATTTTCTGTCCTAGAGTAACAAGGCGCTTCACAGGTTCTCACGTATGATTTCATTTTCAAGTCTTTTCCACTGCTCTTTGGACTGTCATAGCTGAAACTCTTTTGTCACGTGCCAAACATCTCATGGATTGAGTTGGATCTTTTTCTAATTGATCGCTTTAGTTCTAAATTGAAATGATAGCTCTTCTTCTTACTGTCACCTCCTGATCCAGTTTTCCTCTCTACTGTTCCGTCTTTTTAAACTTATTCCCGATTCTCTTGATGGTTCTTGAATGGGCTTTTGAAGATGGAAGCCAGTGTATGAACGTTGGTACCATTATTGAAGGCCTGACTGATTTTTTTTCTTCTCATTACTCATTTAGGGAGACAGTGGGACTGACGCAAAACGATTTCAACCTATTCTTGTTTCTAGCTGAATAACTCGAAGGTTTTTTTCAGTGATTCTTACGACAAATGGAGTAAAGATGGCTAAATGTCTTATCTGAAAACCTGGACAAAAGAAACTTAATTAGTCTGGTGTTTTTATTTGGTAATTAAATATTTTGTGGGAGGGACTAGTTGGCGATTTGAACAATTTTTCTGTTACACCTGGTATATGTGTAATGGCCCAGTGGGTAGATAGACCAATACTATTTATATTATTATACTTTCAACGTACGGGATTCAAGTAAACAACAAAAACTACAAACTGTGAATCAATAAGTATATATTGAAATAACATGCAAGAACAAACATGAAATAAAATTGTATTCAATGTATAGATTAAGGGAAAGAAGTTGTCCCTCTTTAACTGTATTTTGATTTGTAATTGATTGTTTGAAGGAAGTTCTCTTGAGAGAAAAATGTTCAGGAATCAATATTAGAACATGGTCTGTTTGTTAGAATAGATAACACAAGAATACAATTGATCAAAAATGTGTTGTGTTATAGAATGGTTCGAAATCAACAGAGTCCTGGTTGATTGAGCTTGGCTAAGTCACAGAGAGAAATGTAAGTTTATGTTACAAAATTCTGTGTCTGTGTGTGCGTTTGAAAATGTTATGAGTAAGATCGTGAATTTCTTTTGACAAGCGAAACTTACTGGATCCTACTGACGTCTTGTGAAAAAGTCGCCTCTTTTAAACAAAAAGAATAGGCTCCCACAGAAGCGCGGGAAAAGGTTAATCTTGCACTAAAATATGTGATTGGTTAAAAATTAACCAATTACGACATTCGTACTAACAAAACAGGCAAGCAAGCTCAAAACCGAAGGATTCAAAGAAATGACTGCGATGGCTAAATTGTCCTATAGAAAAGTACTATTGATTTATTAGCCTATCGCAGACGATTAAAATGTGGGCGTGGAAAAACATAGCAATCGCTACATATGTATACCGTGACAATATTTCACGGCAGATTTAAGAGGATTGCGCGGCTCACTAGTGTGCTGCGGCACGTAGGTTGAGAATCACTGATCGAAAGAGATTATGCCTCGGCGAAACGCCCAGGTTCAGGAGAGAGGAGTGTCAAAACTAGAAATTAATAAGCAATAGAGATTGTCGGTATTATGCATTATCAACTTTATCCCCTTGTTATCATAATTTGAAAATAGATATGTTTTGTTAATCTATATGAATGCGATATTAGAGTTCAATTCTCCCACAAATTCGGAGCTGGGGGGGTGAGGAGTTAAATGGCCCGAACTAGTACTTTACGCACGGTATTTACTCTGTGTCCCCCCCCCCACTAGGACGAGATGTGACACAAGTTCTATTTTTAGCACGTACACCCGGGACAGGAACAAAAATTCCCCTCAACCCCGCATCAGTCGGTTGCACTAGCCTTGGGCAGCTGTCCCCAAGGGCTGGGCACCTCTCAGTATAATCTTCCTCAGTTGCCCCTCTGTTTTTGACAGAGAAGCCCCTGGGCGTATCCTGCCCAAAGACAGAGACGCAACTGAGAGATAAATAAACGTGAAGTTACTCAAAAAGGACAAGTTAGTATTTTACGTGGTATTTACTTGACCCCCACTCCACCACTGAGTCAGGTTGTGACACAAGGTCAGTTTTTAACGTGGGGTCCGTTTTTTTCAAAGCGTAAATTACATGTTGCACAAGGCCGAAAGTATTGGGCACCCAGTGAGGATCGAACCCACTACACAATCGTAACCTTGCTAACCATTACACCACCTCGAGGTGCCCAATTTTAGTATTTTACGCACTAAAAGCTCAATATCTGATTTATATATTATCTACTTCTAAGCGCTATCACTTTTCAGGTTTAACTAATTTGCATATTGATTTTAAACAATCATTTCATTAATTAACTGTCCTTCATTACTGTTCTTTTATTCGGGGATTGCTTTGATTTTCATATTAAAATAATTCTGTTTAAGAATATTGTCTTATATAGTGCAGCAGAGCGTTTGAAGTTTGCATTTTTACTTGGCCTTTAACAAGTTGGCATCTATTTGTAAAACTTTCTTAACAAGCCTGACCCAATACCAGACCAATTAATTTTTTTCTGTCTTTACAGTCATATTCTTTGAACAAATATATTGAACGTTCACAACCCCTTCAACATTAATAGTGACCATTAATCCTAGAGAAAACAACTAATCTTTCCATGACCAGATAGCGAGCGGGCGAAGCCTACTATTTACAAATAAATGAAGCGCAGTACTAGATTGACAGAAAGGTCTCATCAATTGACATTTGAGTTGGCTAGATGTAACCGTAAGTTCTATGCTAACAGTTTCTTTTCTCGCACTTCTTGCTTGTGGAATTCCTTCTGACTCCATGTTTTCCAGCCAACTTTAATCTGTAAAAATGTAAATGCAATGTCAATCGCAATCTACTGTCTTCCTGATTACTCTATTTCTTTTTTCACTCATTATTAATGTTTCTGTTACTAATTCCTCCACACCTTGTAACCCTTTGTGTTTTAGTGGCTTTATTCCTTGCTTAGGGTGAATACCGATTTAAATTAAAATAATTAAATCCCATTTCACTGACTTTGCCTCCATTTTGGAGCTTTGTTCTTTCTAAAAATGCCTATTTTAAAAGCACGTTGTCCAAAAGCGACCGACTGGTTTTGGAAAATAAATAAAGATTTAAAAAAAAGCAAAAAAAAGGAATTAAAACAAAAATCCTGATAAGAATAAAGTCGGCAAGAATAGTTCTGCGAAAATGTTAGTTTTGAAAATCTTTAAATCCCGGGCACTGGTGAACCCGTCTGTCATTACGTTAGAGTTTTTGTTGTGTAATTTGAGTCGATCAGAAAAGATGTTCCTTGGTTCGTTCTGTCAAAAAGAAATGCTGACAAAAAAATCGATAACATGCACTTACGTCAATACTTTTTTTCCCTTCATGTTGCTTCACTAAATATAGAATGAACTCTGCTACAACGGTAAACATTTCTTTCTTTCTTTTTCTTTCTTCTTTCTTCTTTCTTTCTTTCTTTCTTTCTTTTTCTTTTTTTTCTTTCTTCTCTTTCTTCTTTCTTTTTCTTCTTTTTCTGTCTACAGATTTCCTCTTCTTTTTATCCAAATAATATTGATACTTCTTTCTTTCTTTCCCTTTCTTTCTATCAATTTTCTCATTTCCTAATAAATTCACCTTTTCATTCTTTTCTTTCTTTAATTTTTAAAAAATAATATGCTTAATTCTTCTTCTTCTTGGCTTCCTCGTCCCCCCTATTTTTTAATTCTTTTCCTTCTTATCTTTCAGTACCTCCCAAATGGGTGACCGCTTGAGGAATACCAGATGCTATAAAAACACTTGGATTTTAAACGGCTCGGAATTCGAAATCGGAGAGCAGGGTTCCAATTCCAGTCGGATTTGTTATATTCAATTACGTTCAATTATCCTTGGAAAAGGTATGAATCCACCTCCTCTCATCCAGCTATGGGTTAATTAGTGCTTAAAATTATTACCATCTAAAAAAATTCTTAAAGAATCTAAAAATATTTTTCTGGATTTGAATAACCTGCAAAAAAATCAATCAATGAAAAAAAGCCCTTCCTCTTGACAATAGACGAAACCAAAGAAAGAATTCTGCTCTTAAAAGGTGCAGTGATGAAGTACGGATGACATGAGGCTCTAAGCCGTACATTTTAAAAGTTTCGAATTTTTTTTTTTAACGTGAGACCTCAACCTGTTAGAAATATCTGTTACCTGTTAACGACTTACCTAACAGGTGAGGGGCTTAACGACTTACCTAACAGGTGAGGATAACCTGCTCAGGCCTTACGGGCGCATCGCGTTTAAAACACCGGTTCCCGTACGGTCACAGAAGTTAAAGTAGACAACGTCTTGGGAATACCAGGTGTTGTAAACTTGTATGTGCAAAATTCTCGGTGGTGTAATAGATAAAATTCTCAGAATTGTTAATCAGAGAGCCGAGTTCCAAATCCCAATCACGAGTTGGTTTCTTTACATTCACTTTCGCACAAATTATCCTCGAGGAAAGATCGGACTCTATCCCTTCTCACCATCTATGGGTTAATTAGTAAAACTTGTATGACAAAACCATTATCTCTAAAAATAAAATAAAATTACGTCAAAATTATTTAGATTTCGACATTAAATAACCCATAGACTTTGATATATCCGCTAAACAAAAACAACCATCGGCGATTCTGATTAAGTAATCACTTCAAATCAACAGTTACTGTGATAAAGATTTTATTCAGGTAGAATTAAGATTGTTTGGGATCTATGAGTAAACTGAAAAGAGTGCTGAATAGCCGAGAAAAGAGGGAGGTCCATCCTCCATTGCCAGTGACAACCATCCGAGAGGCTCTTCGCGAACACACATATGCATGAAACGCATAAACAAGAATATGCCGATGGCATTTAAGAAATGATGGTTAGTTTATCGCATAACTATGCTAGATATCCGAGTGACAAGTCTATGGCGGAATACCAAACGAACGTCGGAAATATCAATGAGATCTCGCGTGTCGTAGGCCTCTCACCTGACCATTTCCAAAGATACACATTTATTTCATACCGTCCAGGACTTTGTGCAGGTGAAACGCCCGACCCTTGTTTAGGAACCCAAACTGTTATTAGAACAAGGCAAAAGTATCAATATATATATATATATATATATATATATATATATATATATAAATTTCTCCCCCTGATTTAACCAGTAGAAGACAATATTTATGAATAAAAACTTATGACAATAGGAAAACTGAGGCCGGCTCCGCGTCAAAATCATCTGACGTCGTTTCGTCAATGTGGACTTTATCAAAAGCAAAATACGAAAAAAAAGAATTTTTTTCGTATTTTGCTTATAGATAAAGTCCATCCCTTAGCTGCTGATACACAGCGTAAGCCCTTTGGTGAGTCTAAGAGGATAACCAGTGCGGGATTTTACATTGCCGGCAGACCCGCTCGGCCTTTTCCCACCACTCGACCACCACAGACGGCCAGCGGGGAGCCGTCGAACTCTGGAAACCGTCTGAAAATGTCTGCAACGCAAAACGATGTACACCAAGCACGGGTGAAATGTTGGTCTGCCAAATGTTCCAAGCAACCTGTTTTTTTATGGAGCCCAGATTCATTAGCATGTTTGTAACGCTATTGTCAATATTAAAAGTCACGGACGCCATTTTGAATCTTTTCTTCCTTTCTCAACCCACAGGCCAGGAAGATGCGAGAACGTTTTATTTTATTTTCCCATTTTATATATATAAATAAATTTCTCCGATTTAACCAGTAGAGAAGACAATATTTATATATATATATATATATATATATATATATATATATATATATATATATATATATATATATATATATATATATATATATATGTATGTATATATAAATTGTATTCAACAAAGCGTATAATAAAGAATATATACAAAATGAAGCATGCAATGAGTCAGACGAGAATAGTCTCTCTTTGATTATAAGTTTATCAATGTTCTCTGAAAAGGAAATGAAAGAGTTATTAGTCTGTTATAAATTTTTTAGACATTGCTGCCGTGCAAAAGGAAAAATTTTGTAAGTGTGATAGAATATGTAATTTGAGAGTGAGTGAGAAGATGGGCGCATGTCTTCGGCTGACGTGGATTCCAGTAGCAGTCGAAGTCTCACTGGTGTTGGTCCTCTTTTGTTCTGTTTATATAGGTAGTCATCGAATTAGGAATCTGCGCGGGAAAAGTCATACTCCACATGCAGAGAATCTGATTAGTTGATACTGACCAATCAGTCCCTGAGTTTTGGGGAGACTTCTGGGAGCCAATTCTCCCAAAAGGGCACAAAATTTACTATATGAAAATATAGCGATTTTAAAATTGCCGCTTCAGATAGTGTTGCTTTCTGTCCAATGAATGAATGCTGTTAAAAATTTGAATTTGTGTGTGTGTGTGTGTGTGTGTGTGTGTGTGTGTGTGTGTGTGTGTGTGTGTGTGTGTGTGTGTGCGATGATGATGCTGATCGCTATAAGTCTCCATACTAAGAAAAACATGGTGGAAGTGCAAACAAACAGCGCAGGAGGACGACTGGGACACTCATGTTATCCACCAAGAAAAATACTTACCAGTCATGACACAGGAATCTGACATTGAAACTAATGATTATTTATTGTTTATATTTGGGTTTTACTCGATCAATGGTGGCTTATAGTTGTATCAAATGGAGATTTGTCGGTTGATTAAATGTGAATTAAAAATAGAACAACTTGAGCTCTTTTCGGTTCTTACTTACGAAAAGAAAAAGAGCACATAGATGAAGAATAAAGGAAACGTGCTTGATGAGGTTTCAAGAACACCGAAGATGGTTGTCATCAGGAGAAAGACCAGGAGGATGACACAAAGAGGCAGATAACCGACACAGCCATCAACAAAAGATTCACAAGAACAGTTCTAGATGATAAAATGTACCCAAGCGCCAACTTCCTGGTCGTATACAAATTCAGACTAAAATGACAGATTAAAGAACACTGAAAATTCTGGACTTCCACAAACTATACAAAATATTAAAGGTAATAATATCGATAAAACGTCTTTCTCTATGAGCCGTGACTATTCTAGACGTTGGTTATCCTAGCTCTCCACAATTTCCTGAGCTTTGTAACCCTTAATAAATTCTAACCCCTTAACCCTAGCCCTAAGCCCTAACCTTAATCCTAACCCTAGCCCTAAACCTAACTCTAAACCCTAACCCTGACTTTTTGTTATCCCTCCATTTACGCACGTTCGCTAGCTCGGTCGTTTTACTTTGTCTCTCTTGACTTTAATCTGTCCTGTGAGTATCAAATTTTCAAAGCCCTTTTTCCTCATCTTGTGCCCTAGAAATGTCAACCGACTTTTTCTGATTCTAAGTAAAAGCATCTTTTTTGTTTCCATTTTCTTTCAAACTTCCTCGTTGCTCACATGTTCAGTCCATGTCATTCTCAGCCTCCTTCTGTAGAACCACATTTCTGTAGCTTCAAGTCTCTTCTTCTTCTGTGAGAAGATTGTCCAGCATGCACTGCTATACAGGAGGACATATCACGTAACAGTTAACTTTAACAAAGGAGGCAACAACAAAAAAAGTACATTACTGTAAAGGGGTAATATCAAAATAAAACACGTAGTTTTTAACCAGCTAATAATAAATACATAAATCTGGAAGTTAGATAATAAATATATAACAATTAAAGGCTAACTACATTTAAGCCTAACAGCCACTACTTCTGCTTATAGAGGGGTGGCTACCAAGACTTAATATAAATTGATTCTTAGTTATAGAACCGGGCAGATTGATGACTGTTGAATAAGTGTTCGACAGTCGCCGAACCATTTGTTTTAATGCACCTATGTAAATTTTCCAAATTACCCTTCCGAATTTTGGCAGGTATGTGCTGATTAAAATTGAACTCTTCCTACCTACGTATTCAGCGTCACAGATATTGGAATTGGTAATTTCCGAACTGATATGATGAGGAACGAGGAAGTTTTCTTTTCGGATCGATTTTAAACATTGATCTGGAAGCAAAGATTATACGCTGATCGGCACCCAAGTAGTAACAGTTTTTCACCCCCACAGCAAATCTGCCGAGATAACCTTGTACTCATCTCACCAGTCAAGAGTAGACGCAAGTAGGCTTCATGAAAAAATCGGCTTAGGTTTAACAAATTGTAACATTTTTTTCATGAATGCCTTCCTACTAAGAGATGAGAAAGTTCTTTATTTACATTATTCGGACTATTGTCCTCATCTTTGTCGCCATATTTATTATAACGTTTCCGGCCTTCTTCAGGTGGCTGAACTGAGCTCTTTATTTCGCTGGGGTAGATTGTTCTAGTTCCACGTGCCATGTCTAATGTATGTCAGTTATCAGTTATCTCCTGTTAATTTCCCTCTGAAAGTTCTCCACTGCATTAACCGGGTATTGAACTCACACTCTTTTGGTCCTCTCACTGGATCTAACTAACGCCTTTATCCACTGTGCCATCTTGTCCTTGAGGACATCTGGGTATTATAAACCTAATGTCTTCAGCAATCATTTTTTACCAGAGCTCATATTACAATTTTTGTTGTTATTATCGTTTTTCTCTGGCACTCCTTATTACTGGTTCCCATATTGTATTCATTTCTATGCTTGGTCCGCTCAGAAGATTTTTGTGGCCTAGTATTAACAGGAAATAACTGATAACTGACATCCATTAAACATGGCACGTGGAACTAGAAGTCTACCCCAGTGAGCGAAATAAAGGGTTCAGTTCGACATTCCAACCACATGAAGAAGGCCGGGGCGTACAACGGCCGAAACGTTGTAATAAATATGGCGACAAAGATGAGGACAATAGTCCGAATAATGTAAATAATGTACATAATACTTCATCTCAGAAATATAGACAGGTACAGGAAAGTTCTGTTGGACGCAAAGACAGTAGCGCAAAAAGGATAATATCATATCTTTCCTTGGTGGTGAATGCTGGACGATTACTCTACAAATACAGAGCGACTCGAAGCGATAGATATGTCGATCTTCATATCAATGCTAAGAATACCATGGACAGAACACGTGAGCAACGAGGAAGTTCTAAAGAAAATAGAAACTAAAAGTTGAAATTTCTTGGACACGAAATGAGGAAAAACAAGATGGAAAATCTAACACTCTCAGGGTATATTGTAGGCAGGCATTACAAAGGGAAATGGCGAGTGCCAGAGATGAACAAAGAGGTGTGTTTATTTTTCAGTGGGCCCACGTCGCAATCGAATGTGACAAAAGGTCTGTTTCAGTACCGTGAGAAAATTACTCAAGCCTCCCTCGGCGCCAGGTAATGACCCCAGCTTTCTTCCAAAGGGGAGGTATTGCCTGGAAGTATGCCCCCTCCCCGGGACTTGAGCTGATATCATTAAATACTTTCCCGATGTATGTGCCAGGTGGACAAAAAAGATATGCTAAAAACCAAATATATGCTTAGAGCTACAAGCGACAGGACGTTGTGAAGAGCCATGATCGCCGACATTCTAAAGGCATATGGAACATGAAAGTAAAAGAGAGTCACAACGCACCTTTCTACTGTTGTATCTAGATCTTTTATCGATAGAAGGGGCTCAGTTTCCGGTCGAGTTACACATTTGCCGGCCAGAACGGGCACTGATAATAAAATGAAGATAAAAATGGATCTATTTCTGTAATCGGAGAAAGGAAAAAAACGATCTGTCGCCCTTTTTAAGGAACTAAGGCTTGATGCCTGATAAGTAGCAAACAAGCAACATTGCTATAAAATTTTCCACATTCATCAAATCTCCTGAAAACGTTTCTGAAGCAAACAAATGTACTTTTCCCGCTTAAGAGTAGCTGAACACTTTAAACTCTCTTGCGATTGATAGCGACCCCTTTTTACCTTGCAGCATATGACTGATGCTAACCGCCCATAGGGAAAATCATAGCGCCTTCTTGGTCTCACGTTTTCTACTAACATGAAGTGGGTTGATTATACTGAATTATTTACTACAACTATTGATACAAAAGTTGGTTCACTGTGTCAGACTAGAAAATATATCTTGTCAGAATCTATCTTACACATTTTTAAGTCATTCGTCCGTGCATTGAACATTGCTGCCATAATTGGCCCGGTTCTACTACTATATATCTCGAGATTCTCTACAATATCCAAAGAAGGATTTGTAATGTTATCAGTCCTAACTTGGCATCGCAACTTCAGACACTTTCCCACCAACATGACGTGGCTTCCCTTTGTCTTTTCTATAAATATTATCATGGCAACTGTTCTTATGAGCTGTCCTCCTTTATATCTAGACAGCATGAATTTAAGCGTACAACTAGAGTGGCAATTAGGTCTCACCGTTTTACTGTTGAACTAGCTAGATGCAACCGTAAGTTCTATTCTAATAGTTTCTTCTCTCTCTCACTGCTTCCTTGTGAAACTCCCTTCCGAATTCTTGCTTCCCGGCAACCAAAATCTTCAAAAACTTAAATGCAATGCCAATCGCCATCTTGTGTCTTCCTGTAATATGTTTTTTATTGTCCTTTCTCCTCACTAGTCTTCTCATTCTCTTTCACTTCCAGTAACTCCCGTCTTAGTGTCTTTATCGCCTTGCTTGGAGTGAAATGATTTTTAAAACATATCGGGGCGATCACTATTGCAGACACAACATTTGGAAACTGGGGACTCAAGAGTTTCAAATTTGAGCGATTGAAATTCTAACCCAAAAGGAATCCAATTAAAAGTCTTTAGCACGGGAAGAAAGATATTGATTATATAGAATCCTGTACCAGAAAAAAAAATCAAAGCGAATATTTATAAAATTTCATGAAGAAATGACTGTTTTATAACTACAGAAAAAACCAGCAAGGCCGGCAAATACAATAGCTGAAATGTTTGGATAAAAAGAACAAAGAAGAGGAAAACTGTCTAAATATTTCATAGAACAACCAGAACAATTCATCAGTGAGCTTCAGCAAATATTAGAAAAGATGAAAAACATGTCGAAATAAAACATCTGGATAAAAATATCAAAGATAAGGATACTAGTACGAATAATTCATGGAATAAGATTTGTGTTTTACGCCGCAGAATACTAAACGTTCCCTTGGAATACTCGGGATTCTAACGTCTCTGTGAAAGACACGTGGATTAAACGTCATCTTGAAAGACTTGTGACCTAAACGTCTCTGTGAAAGGCTAATGAATTAAATGTACGTTTGAAAGAGTCATGATCAAAACGTCTCCGTGAAAAACTTGTGGATTAAACGCCATCTTGAAAGAGTCCTGATGTAAACGTCTCCGTGAAAGACGAGTGAAATAAACGTCTTCTTGAAAGAATCGTGATGCAAATGTCTGTGAAAGACGCGTGAATTAAACGTCATATTGAAAGACTCGTGAGCTAAGCGCCCCCGTAAAAGAATCACAAATTAAACTTTTACCCCCTCTCTATAAACGGGTTGATATCATGACAAACTGGATTCTCTAGTTTTGGTTGGTAACCAATCTAGTGGACAACTCTAAATTTCAAACTGTTTGGGGCTAGAAATTTCATCCTGTAAGGCCTATTTGCTACGAAAACTTCAGTAGCAACACCTAATGTAATGAAGCTGTGACATGAAACTCCACGGAATATATACATTTATTTATCATCGATATGCATATTTTTTAATAATCACTTTCAATCAGAATTTTTGAGCAGAGAAATTATTATTATTATTATTATTATTAACCTAAATTGCTCCGTCTTGGTTGTAAGTCAATCCTCGCGACATTTCGTCAATGTTCTGTGAAGAGAAATTATGATTACTTGATCTGGTGTATTCAACTTTGTTGTTGTAGACGCAAAATTTCGGCTATTTTTTGAGATGAGAAAACATTACTAGGACTCCAATTCAAATATATCAGTAAATATCTATTTAGATATTCAAAATGGAGTGTTCATCTTGTTTGTAATAGTCTAGGCCCTAGACTCCAATTTGAACATATAGGAATGGCTTGATTATTGGGTAAAAGGATTTTATCAATCTGTACTACGAAATTACTACCTTGTAAAGGTGCAACTAGATTGATTTTCATTTTTACCCTGACATTTCATCATTGTGTCTGTATTATTGCTCAACAGTTACTTATCGGTGACTCTGAGCCATAATAGTAGAAATTGCGACGATGGCATACGTTTTTACCGGTTTTCGCTATTAGTTGCGAAATTTTATAAGATGCGATTAAACCTTTTTGCTTTTTAGCCTAACATTTGCTGAATAATGAATTAAGAGCGCTTCTTTGGACATCATCACATCGTTTTTTGAAATAATCTAATGAGTTATCTTTCTTAGCCTTGTGCTTACTCTCCAGTAAACTTATTTTAACGCACACTATCACTAGAAATCACTGTAATACATGAGAAACACATTGATTTGGTTAAATTGTGTGGAGACTGTTGTGGTGTCCTCCCTCTAAAGAGTCTATTTTGGACTCTTCCGCCTACGTTTAAGTAATAAAATCTGTCAGATTAATAAATTCTAAAAAGTCTTTACTTCTTTCAAACACATACACATATGGTGATTTTCCAAGCGTAGCTCAGATGTGGCACAAGGTCCAAAGCATGGGGCACCCAGTGAGGATCGATATCACTACTCAGTCGTAATTGTTCTAGCAAGACAAGCTTGCTAACCATTACACCACCTCGAGGTGCCCAACACACACACACACACACACATATGTGTGGACATTGAAATCAACACCCAGAAGCGACAGTCTGTTTCATGATAAATGCAATCGTTAGGTTATGATGTCCACTTTTATATTTACATCCGCCCTATCCCTAATATTAAGCACTTTAACCCATAAATATAGCATGCATTAAAACTATATTTCTTCATATATATATATATATATATATATATATATATATATATATATATATATATATATATATATATATCAAGCGACAGTCTCTCATGCTTGAAAGCAATCTTCAGGCCATCTGACGCTGATTGGTGTTAAACTCAGTATCCACTTTTATATTTCGTATTTATATACCCTGATATTGAGCACTTTTAACCATAAATATAGCATACCTTAAAACTATATTTTTACCATAGGAATGTTGGTTCACTGTGTCTTGCGAGACAATTTTTCTCTCCAGAATCTATCTTACATATCAATATGTCTACCATTCCTCCATGCTTAGAATATTGTTGCTACATCTGGTCTTGTGTCCCTGCTATTTACCTTGAGTTGCTTGATAAAATCGAAAGAAGAATCAGCAATATTATTGTCTTTGATCTGGCAACTCGGCATCAGTCACTGTCCCATGGCTGTAGGGTTGCCTCTAGCTCATTTTTCTAGAAATACTTTCATGTAAATTGTCCGGATGAGCTCTTCGTTATGGTAGCAAGACTTTTTGAAATTAAACGCAATGCTAGACTGGCATCGAGTTCTCACCAATTCACAGTTGAACTAGCTAGATGCAGCCGTAGGTTCTATACAAACAGTTTCTTTTCTCGAAATTCTCGCTTGTGGAACTCACTTCCGGCTCCATATTTCCCAGCTAACTCGAATTTGCAAAAGTTTAAATGCAATGCTAATTGCTATCTACTGTCCTCCTGATTACTTTTCTCTTCCTACTCATTATTAATCTTTTTGTTATTAATTCTTCGACACCCAGTAACACCTTTTGTCTTAGTGGTTTTTCTGCTTTGCATGGATTGATACCGATTATATATATATATATATATATATATATATATATATATATATATATATATATATAAAAATAACGTATACGAAAAACGTAACGAAAAAAAGATTTGCCACGGAAACTCCGAACAACAGTCCTCAGGTGCTATTATCGTGGAGTTTAACCTCTCATGAGCACAGTCAATATCAACGAGTACACGCCTCTCGGCAGACATATGCAATATAATGACCGGGTTAAGTTGTCATGAGTTTTCCTTCCCATCTGAAGTCTTTTTATCGTGAAACCAACACTAAAAGGATTGCTAACCAAAGCGCAGAGAGATTCCTTTCACCCTCATCAAGGGCAGCTAGCCCCCGCCAGTTCTCAACCTGGTACTTTAAATAGCTCTTCGGGAATATATATATATATATATATATATATATATATATATATATATATATATATACTTGTGTAACATTTTTCACCAAATGAATAGATTCTGCACTCTGATCCTCGACAAAAGTGTCGATCAATACGTTAATAATCGCGTTATTTTTTTTATGCAAGTTGATTTTAGATTTTGTATATGAACTTTTATTAGCTGGAAATTTCAGGATAATTCTATTTATAAAATATGATGATATTAAAAATACCGTTGTCTATATTCAAGTAATGCCTGAAAATTTTATTCAAATCAATTATTTGATGCCATTACTTTTAATTCCATGTTTGTTCTGATCATTTACGTCATTTCATTAACAGTTAAAGTAATTAATGAAAAGATTATACACTTAATGAAGTCTTTTAGGCGACAGGTTTGGGCGGGTGGGGTAATGGAAGGGGGAGAATGGCGATGCGGGGGCAAAGTGGGGGTGGGTGAGAAGAAGAAAAGTTCTAGCAATTCACAATTGACAAAGTTCTAATTATACGAAGAAAAATTCATTCCATATTTTCCATCGTGCAATGTTGCCTCGGGTTTTTTTTCTCTCACCCAATAATTTTGACTCATGATAATTCTCTATAATTTCGTCCCATAATTTACCTGAACAAAATAAATATCCTATAACTATTACTTTAAATACTATTTTATCTTTAGTGGATACCCGTATTTATTTTAAACAGTATTTTATTTCGTCTACCGACCTGAATAATGAAGAACACTTATTACAGAAAATGCGCTACTTGTAGGATTCGAACCTACGTCCTGCTTTGTAGCAGAAACGGCAGGTTAATCTGATGTACTTTAACAACTCGTCTTCGGGGAGATTCATAATCTAGCAACCTTCAGTTTGGCTTTAAAGCACATTTTACTCGTTCAAATTTCTTTAAAGTCATAATTGGGACGCAGTTTCGATTCCTGTCGGTGGGTACATATTTATATTTTCATGGACGGAGCATACGAGCAATGACGACGTTTTCGATAAAATTGCAACAAAAAATAAACTTAAAATCGGAAAGAGAGATTTGACATTTCTAGGGCACATAATGAGGTAAGAGGGCTTGGTGAATTTGACACTCATAGTACACACTAAAGACAACATTGACAGACAGAAATACTAACCCAACAATGTTTTGTAAATGAATGACAGAACAAGTAATGTTAGGGATAACGAAAAGTCAAACCACCAAGGAAGTTTGGAGGACCACCTCCTGAAGGAATATGACACATCAAAGTAGGTTTTTACGGGTTGGAGCTACCAGCATTTCGCCAAACCGGCTATGATTTGTCCTTCTAGAATAGTTGTCAAGCGCGGTTAAAAATCTGTCTACCTTGTTATTTAACCCATAGCTGTGGTGGAACGAGGTGAATTCATACGTTTCTCAAGGATATTTGTGCAAAAATGAGAGCAAAAAACACAACCGGAATTCGAACTCGGCATACCAATTCCCTTTCCGCTACGCAATTGACTATTTATCTAGATGAGAGGTAGAAATTCCAAGAGACACCGTCGTTATTATAAACCAATAAAAAAACTGCAGACATCAGGTCAACTACTTCCAGACACTTGAAGAGGCAATCTCTGTTCTCAAATAAATGGTTCGAGCCTGGTTAGGCGCCATGTCATCAGCCGACCAATGGTGATATGTCTTACGTTCTTTTTGCAATGTCTGTCCATCGCTAACGACGGATTGATAAAATGAATACATTCAAGCGGCAAAGTCAATTAAGATAATGACAACTAAACTGAGTTCTATGAACTTAAATGTTTGTCTAATGGCTGACGGCCTGGCTAATAATGCATTGTTTACGCCGCCAGTTATCGATGAGGGTGGGAGGCCAGAAAGTAGGGAAAAACTGTTGGTCGGGTGGGCGAAAGGAAAAAGAATTCAATTTGTTGGCATTAAATGACGTCACCTGAAACACAAATGTTTGGGAGGAAGACAAAATTTCTCCAATATTTTAAACAATGTTTTAAAAATAAAATTTATTTGCATATTCATTTTCTTACGTATATAATATATATGGATATATTCTATTATAAATTGTTGAAATAGAGATTTTAATAAACATAAAAATAACATTTCTATTTAACTAGTAACAGAGCTGTTTCCCGCTTAGCGATGTTTAAGAATGGGTGGCTGTTTGTTAATACTTTTCGTACATTAATTGTTTGATCATCCCAAATAAATTTGTGTCCAGGTTCTTACAACGTTTCCCAATTCTTGGCATGTTTTCTATTATCAGAATGAGGGATATTTAATAATAAAAAGAAAATGAATCTAAATGAAATCGACTAGTTTATAGATCCAACATAAATGTGTAAAAAAAAAGGATTGTTAAATTTAAAATGCCCAGCGTCTCTTGTTTGTGCGCATGTGCAGTCGCATCAACGTAAACTAACTTAATCCGATGAAGCCCTAAGGGACGAAACTCATCACACAAAAACTTTATCGTACATCTTTTCCCCATATACATATATATATAAATATATATATATATATATATGTATGTATGTATGTATGTATAGGTTGTTTAAATAAAACAAGGTAAAAGGAAAGGGTACCAATGTGATCAGTGCGAAAAACATTTATTAAATATTAATTATTAACAAGACAGAAATGAAGCACGGAGATTAATGTTATTAGTCCGGAATTTTCGGGCACTCCTGTGTCCTTTATCAGCGATGCGAGAAATAAGCCGAGAAACGAGGAAGTCTCACAAACAACGGTTCTTGTGGCTGGTATGAATTCGTTGTAGGTGGTGTTATTAGTACAAATCCGATCCCTGCTTGAATCCTCGCGTGCGAAACTGTTTTGAAAATGATCGGGGTGAACGCATTAGTCTGTTTTGTCTTTATCGGTGTGGAAGGTAGGGAAGTGAGATTTTGAACAAAGGGGAAGAGGGTTGTAAGATTTGCGGTGGGGGAAGACGTCCCGTATGTGGTCAGTGTTGATAGATTTGGTAAGATGAGAAAAAAGTGAAAAGGCAAAAAAGATAATAAAAATAAAATGAAAAAGAAAAAAGTGAATAGGAACTGCAAAAAATAAAAATTGGGGGGGGGAGGTGCAGAAAAAATAAACAAATGATAAATAATTTTAATAATAATAATAATGCAGGAAAAAAGAGGGGAGAGGCGTCCACAAAAATAAATACTTTGTGTGCTTAAGTGTAATAAGTGTAAATATATACTAGCTATCTCATAAACTTTCGATATCATTGGTGTCAGAGCAGAAAAATATATTAGGTGGAAAATGGCTGTTAAAATTTTGATTTAAAATGTGGGGAGATAGGTACTCATTTGTAAAGTGGCGTTGCTGGTAACAGGTTTCCTTGTGGAAGGTATACTCTTTGAATAAACCCAAATCTCTGTTTAGACCTTTTATGTGGGAGTTTATTTTTAGGATGTACTTCAACACTGACCTGCGTTTATCTTCCTGGATGTCGAATCCAGACGCTAAAAGCATGCATCCGACGTCGTCGATGCTGTGACCAGGTTGATTGAAGTGTACGGATACCGGGAAACTGTTGTTGTTGTCCCTGATGCTCTTCTTGTGATTACTGAACCGTAACCGGAACTGGGTTCCGGTTTATCCCACATAATTCCCCTTCTAGCATTTTTGACAGAAGAGTAGATATACTAGATTGGAGCTGTCACAGCTTAGTGCAGGTGATCTAAATACTAAGTGAAGTACCGGGGGGGTAGGTGTTTTGGGTGTTGATGTATTTGCAGATCAAGCACCGGGCTTTGTTGAAGATGACATTCCCATCGTGTGGTGGTGTGTTGAAGAGTCTAAAGAAATTGGGGAGGGCCTGTCGCCTCGCGTGTAGTGGGGGTATCACTAAATAAATTGCGGATAGTCTTGTCTGATTTTATATGATGGAAATCTTTAGCTAATGCGTGGGAAAGTTTATGAAAGTTGTGATTAAAATAAAAGACCAAGGGGATTCTGGAATAGTTCAGGAGAGTGTTTCTGTTTAGTTTGGAAGCTTTGGTAACGGATTCTTTGATTATTTTGGGCGCGTAATTCCTATTTAGAAAGTGATTGTAGAGTTCTCTTATGTGTAATTGTCTTTCGTTCTCATTTCAGTGCATCTAACTTATAGAAAATGCTTCCCGTTGAACTGGAAGTTGCTATGCCCCCCAGCTATGCTAAGATCTTCATGGATGCCCTTGAACAAGTTATGTTTAGTAGATATCACCTGGCACCCCTATACTACCACAGGTACAGAGACGACATCTTTTTCATATGGACACACGGAAAGAACAATCTCCTAGATCTTAAAAATTACCTCACTACCTTCCTCACACCATCAAATTCTCTATGGAATATTCCACCACTTCCATTCCGTTTCTGGACACAATGGCACGTCTCAAAAACAACCATATGCCTACTACACTTTACACCAAGCCTACTGATGCTCATTGCTACGTCAGTTTCAAAAGTTGCCACCCCACCAACCTAAAGAAATCTATAGTCTACAACCAATTCTTACGCATCAAACGCATCTGTTCTCCCAAAAGCTGTGCGTTGTTATCCATTACCGTAATTTTTCATAATGCTTTTAAATGCAAACGGTTGACAATGTGCTGAGCGTTCATTAGAACGGGAAAAAATTATCTATTATGGCATTTTTTTCCTCTTTGCAAAACGGTTGACAATGTGCTGAGCGTTTTAATGTATCTTTGTATAATACTTATACTAATGAACAACATATAGTTTTGTACTACTTGCACCGCTGAAGATGATCTTTGAGAAAGATCGAAAGTACTTAGGAAATAAAAATAAAAGAAATTTAAACAGCTTTAGCACATTTCTCTCACCCTTTAATACGGAACGTTATTCGTGAGTATGAACAGATTTTATTAAAAATTAGCAGACATAATGTTTGTAATTTATTCAGACATGCCTAAAAGAGAATTTCCTGCCTAAATACACACACACACACACACACATATATATATATATATATATATATATATATATATATATATATATATATATATATATATATATATATATTGCTCTGCCTTCTGCATCTGCGCCGGTCTCGTACGCGTGCGTATCACAAAGATAACCGCTTATCTTCAGCAGGTTTATTAAAAAGCCAAAAGAGTATAAATAAAAAACAAATAAATAAATACGCATATACTTCTAGTTTAGTCTGAATAGCAAGCAAACAAAAGGGCAAAAAGGAATTTATGACAAATGAGCCGAAAGTTTAAAGATAGAAGCGAGACCATTTGTACAAATGAGTAAAGAGAGGTTGCGAGTACTTTGCTGACATAAATATGTATAAAGCTCCCCATAAAGGAAGAAAGTTACATGAAAATTACAGTTTGAGAACAATGAATATGTGTTGAAAAGGATTCTTTATAGAGATATAAACGTAAAAATAAAAGTTTAAAATAAATGTTCAAATAACATGACATTAAAAGAGACTAATGCAGAGAGAAAAGGTATTAAAGGTTACATACCAGAGATGCTATCGTTGGTGGATAGATTTAGGAAGATGAGAAAAATATGAACAGCGTGCTTGTGGCCATGATTTTGCTAAGCTGCTTCCAGTGATAATTAAGGGCTAACAGGAAATGGTAAAAAAAACACTGACTAACGTAAAAAGTAACTAAACTGAAAAAAAGGACAAACAAATGGAAAGAAAAACAATACAGGTTTTTACTGTTATAACAGAACACACACACATACATACATATATATATATATATATATATATATATATATATATATATATAGGCAGTATATCTTCATTCAAACATGTTTCAATGAGTAATATAGATATATTAAGTCTAATTATTTTATACTGATCCTTTCCATTTCTCTAATCAGTTTTTTGATATTATTAAGATGAAATTCATCAAGAAAGGTGCCATAGCTTTCTCCCTACACCCTTTTGATCTCCAAGATTATTCTCAGGGTGAATTATAAAGACAAGAAAGGATTATTATAAAAATAAATATATGTCCATATTATTCAATTAAACATGTCTGAATATATATATATATATATATATATAACTTATGTTCTATGAATAATGAGGTCCTACTTGATATGTTTTTTCTCTGTACCAGAAATTCAAACAAAAATTGATTTTCTTCACTTTTGTTTAATTTATGATGCATGAACTTTTTAATGCACACACACAAACTTGTTTTCATGTATTTTATTTTTTATTTTTATTTATTCTATTTCGTCTATTCTAACGGGAGTGGTTTGTTAATGTTTATTACTTGTTTGGGTCAATTTATTTTACTTGTTTTTTTTTTTTTGTTGTTGTTTTTTTTTTGTATTTATTCATTTCAGTTTTCGATTTTTAAGTAAGGTAGTAAAAATTTGTTTTCACGTCTGCATTTTAACATGAGCTGTGATCGTTTAGTTAGTAATTTATTTTGCTTTGGGAAGGTAATAATAGCTATTTTTTCCTCCAAGCAAAGTTTGCAGGTTTTTGATCAATTGTTGTGGGCTGATGATCTTTTCTTTATTTTCTATGATACTTTTGGTGTAATTTGTGTTTTGTTTTTAATTTCCCAGATGTACTTAGAAAGCATTGTACTGTTCGCGTATTTACTATTAGTGAAAGATGTTTGGTGCATAGTTTCTTTGTTTCCAGGGTTTTTCAGTTACTCCTATGTATACTTTTTCTTCATTATCTGGTGATTTTAGAGTGGCTTGGTATATTACGTTGTCTTGTGAGCAATTACCGTTTAAGGGACATTCATTCTTTTTTATACAGTTACACGTGGGTTTAATTTGTTCGAGTGGTTTGTTGATAGTTTTTCTGTTGTGATTTTTTATTATTTGTGCCGTGTTCTCGGTGAAACTGTAGCTGATTGTTACATTGTTTTATTGAATATTTTGTGTAGTGTGCTTGATTCCGGGGAGTGTTTTACCTACGGTTGTTTTTACGTTTTTTCTGTACGGAGATTTGAAACATATAATATTTCTCTTCCTGTTGGCCTTTCTTGTGCTCTGTGGTGAGTATGTGAGTGTTGCCGGGAATTCATTATCTTTTATGGCTGTTTCATAGTCTTTCTTAGCTTCGTTAAATATGGTTTTCTTGTAAGAATTGTCAGAAAGCCTGCGGTTAATCGATTTTGGTGCCTGTATGATTATAGAAGCCGGATGATTGGAGGATGTGTGTATATACAGAGGTTTATCATTGGGTTTTCTTACCTAAGAAAAGACACATATAAACCATACAGAAAATTATTCATTATATTTTTCTTGTGTGAACAAGAGATTTATTTTTTGGACATAGCCTCTGTACAAAATGTCTAATCATTGTGTGTTCACTAATCTATTAGTTATTTTCCAGGATATGGGTTCTACTATTATAAATGTTGTCTCAGTACTCTTATAAATGGTTTTAAAGTTGCTTCAAGGTAGACATATTTTATTTCCGAATATAGCCAATATACTCTGACCGTGTTCTTGGTTTTTATGATTTTTTTCTTCTTTTTTTGCCATAACAGCTACAATTATTTTTAAACGTTTTTAGCAGTTGGAGGTGCGTATCAAATTTTTGTTCCAGACAGGTATGTTGCACGTCTTTATTAGTACATTTTCCATTCTAGTTTAAATGGACCCTTATAGAGCTCAGAAATTTTTGAAAGAATGTTTTAAAATATTTTTTTACTTCAAAAAATTCTTTCAAAATTTTGAAACTAGGAGCGTCTCTCGTTCATGCGCATGCGTAGTCATAACAACGTCAACAAACCCACTCAGATGAAGTCCTAACGGATGGAACGCGTCACATGTAAACTTTTTCTATTTTGTCTTACAATTTCTTCAATATATATATATATATAGAAATAGATAGGATTAAATTTCTTCGTTAAAAGGTTTGATTTATTTTTTCTCATCATATCTTTAAATAGTTTTCTACCCTTCGGGTATTTGGATAATTTTTCTTCCTTCCATCCATTGAAAGCTTTCAAATTCTATTTAAATGTCATGTTCTTATGCCGGAAAACGTAGTTGGAGTGGTGGTGATGATAATAAAAAAACAATTGTTTTTTTTTTTAATGGACATAAATCTTTTCATCAAATATTTTCTATAAACTTCAGAAGGTCATACAAAAACAAGTTTACTTTGGTGGTGCAACCAATGTTTTTTTTTTTTTTCATTTTAATACTTTAATAGAAACTTTCAATTTTGACATCTGATTAATTTTCACATTAAAGAGAGTCAACGGGTTAAGATTGGCATAATTAATAAAAGTCGAAAATCGCGTTAAAACAATTTACTCTGTCGAAAAGTGAAACAAACTTTTATATATGAAAACGGATACTGAAATGTGTATTGTGCCATTCATTGGACGTCCGTAAAGCCATTTTTACCAGATGAATTTTCATGTGTGGGAGCGGCAAAACAATGCAAATATCTGAAAAGGGACGCTCACAAGGAAAGGAATAACGTTATTAGGTTCGTCCAAAAGTTCCTAGAGCTATCTTTTACACAATGTTAAGAAAATCTCATCTCTATTTTTCCTAAAATTTGTTAACGACGCCGTTTAAAAGTAAAATTCAGATGCGAAAAAATCTTTCTTTTTTTTACCATTGACTTCAGGTCAAAATGGACGTGTTCAGGGAAGTAGCAGTTCTGAGGAAAATGCCGTCTTAGACTCGGACCACAGATGAATTTAGGCTGATTCGAGGCCGTGTAAAAAGCATGACGTGTCTGAGCTGTAAATGTCTGAACTGGTGGTACTAAAAACTTGAGTTTGCCGGAATATTTGCCATGAAGATGGCGATAGAATAGCAAGAGTAGCAAAAGGAGTTTGTAGAATGAAGAATACCCCCCACACCGCTACAAGACCGCGAAATACGATTCTGAATTCTGTCAAGGTTGGAAAAGGAAGATTGAGCGGCACCAGTTCAGATATGATAGCAATACTCAATTTTGGTTTACAAATTGGTTTATTTTTTAAAATTTGGATCTATTTATGCTTGTTTGACTACAACTACGTCACCATATATTGGTGACAAAATTGTCAAACAAAGGATTCTTTGTGAACCTCAGTGGGGAAGGTCTGCCGATGGCGGACACAGGAGAATGGTCTCCCCCAAGGTGGCGTGCTTGCTCCCCACTTCTTCAGTAGCTACACAATCCCATCCACCCAAAATACTAGGATCTTCCTCTATGCAGATGATCCCTGCATTGCATCTCAGATGTAATCTTTCATGGAAGTTGAGACCTTACTCACCAGTTCTCTGGGCAGCTTTATCCCATACTATGCTGCCAACCACCTTCGAGCCAACCCTAACAAGACCCAAATCAGTGCCTTCCTCTTACAGAACAAGGAAGCTTATTGTCAACTCAAGATTAACTGGTATGGAAAACGGTTAGAGTACACTCCTAAGTATATGTACAATGGGATCACTCTGGACTGGTCCTTTACATACAAGGACCACATTGTAAAGTCTAAAGCCAGGGCCGAATCAAGAAATAACACCCTAAAGAAGCTGGCTAACAACAAATGGGATGTCCAGGCTGGTACGATCGACACTACAGCACAATATGCCTCACCAATGTGGAGCAGATCATCACACGCAAAGAAAATCGATCCTGCTTTAAACATTTCTTGCAGATCGATCACTGATTCTTTAAAGCAAACCAAATTAGTAACCTCTATTTGATTAATGGTATTGCCCTCCTTACATGACAAGGACAGTCCACTCCCGACTCGAGAAGTTGAAGCAGGAAATTGAATCACGTCATCCACTCCACGGCTGTGAACCAATGACAAAGAGGCTCATGTAAAGGCACAACTTTTTACACTCAACCGAACCACTGAACAACATAGCCCCTAGACAGCGTCTGTCCGTGTGGTGCAGCCCCTTAACAATGTAGAACACTCGGCGCTACCGAAACCCTCCGTCATGGATCCAGTGATGTCTGACCCGTCTGGACGTGTCTGAATCGCCTCCGAACAGTTGTAGAGCCAACCTTCCAAAATGGGGACATGCCACCGATGATCATCCTAACTGCCAATATGAGCAAACACAAAATATGCACCTTCTTCTAGATTGCCCCAATCTTGAAAATCCATGCATGCTTAAAACCATCAAGCCATAATACCCACCAGACAAGACTTTGTGTGCAACACTGGATGGGTGTGGGTGTAGCGATTCAATCAATAATTTTAACCTTGTTTTTTTTTATATACTAAACATTTACAAAGTATTTAAGTAGGTAGTCCTGGGTCTGATGATAAACTACATCCAGCAGCAACGCCTCTGATCGGGAAATTGGAGCTTTTCGGGGAACGTAGAACCACCTTGGCGTGGGGTGGTAGCACCTGTTAGGGTTTCAGCTATGGGCAAATAGTAAACCCCCAAACAAAAACAGAGCACAATAAAAGTATAAAAATACATTTTTATATAAAAAAAATGACCAACAATAGAATTTATAATAGAATTACCAATTGTACATTTTATAGCAAAATAGTCACCAATATATATTGTTTGTCATTGAAAGCCTACAACTGCATTCAAAATATTTAGATTTTGGCATTAAATAATCCATAGAGATTGATATGCCGCTAAACAAAATCAACCAAAGAACTAAGAAAGAACCCTTTCCTGACATTAATCCATATAATATCCTACAAACTCTTAAAGAAATCAAACTGAATTCCAAAATAAAACGTCAATAAAACTACAAGATAAAACACATATCATATCCTGTAGTAATTATGTCTTCACAAATATGTATATGCACAAATGATGAGTATCATTTACCATGTATTCAATTGTGAAATCAGAATAACATGCATTTTTATTACTTCAATGCTCCTAAGAAAATTTAATTTTAGCATTAAATGACCCATAAGGAGTTGATATGCCATTAAATAAACAAACCAAACAAAATTTAAGTAGGATTTAAAAAACCTGAATGTCAGATGCCACAAAATTTCACAGAAAGCCATAAACATTGCTTCATCTAGAGATATACACAGAGTTTGTCGAACATTAGGTAAAAGATCTTAAAATGAAAATATAATCGCCATCAGTATGTGGAGACACGCCATTAACTGAAATATCTTGACACTAATTTAGGGTGACATGCAAGTCAACGTGTTAACACGTACCAATATGAATGTGTTCGTGTGTGTATATAAATTTGTCAGGGCATATATGCGTATGATTCTGCAAGCGTGCCTTTGTATGTTGACATGTGTACATGTGTGTATTTCTCTATAGACGTATACACGTGTGTATAAGTGAGCCTGTTGAAGCTTCGTCTAAAATATATCCAGAATAATGTCGCCAGAAGACGTGGCGGAAGTACATTCCCTGAATTCTATCAGTTCATCTATTTACAACTAAGACCCACCATGCCACAACCACAGGGTGGAATCATCGTCATTGCCCTCGTATTTCATTGGTAAGAAGAAAGTAACTTTCGGATAGCTTCTTCCCAAGAGCGGCTAGCTTAGGAAACAGACTCCCGAGAGAATGCTTCCTCGAACACTACAATCTTAATCTCTTGAAGTCTCGGTTAACCATTACCTCTCTCACGACTCCTTATAATCTGTACTTATTTTCACCTCCCCCTGTCATGTCCATAGCACAACTTTGTTTAACAATCCTCTGCCATGAGTGACTCTTGGGCCTTATATTGGTTGCCTTTAATTAGAAAAGACATTTACTGTTTTGAAAAACAAAGTGATCTTTGAAAAACCAAACAATTATGTTCTATCGTCGAACCTCAAATGAAAAACTCAAATTCAGTCATTGAGTATGATGGATGTTGTTAAATTTCATATCCTAAGTGCCTCAGTTTCGTTACAAAGCTACATGAGGCATGGAGATTTTTCATTAGATACGGACCCTTTCTGTTCTATAATTATGTAAGGCACCGTATTTAACAAAGAAAACCTTTGCTCTGAATTTTGAAAGTTTTATCATAATAATAATAATAATAATAATAATAATAATAATAATAATAATGGTAAGGAAATATTTTCATTACAAAAAAAACGTTCATTAAAAAAAGAAAGAAAGAAATGTCAAAAGAAAGAATCCCAAAAAGTATTAGCTTTTTTTCCGTGAGTGCAGCGTCGGAAAGCGTCTAGGCGCAGTTCCGCTTGCCACCCCACCAACGACTTACATTGTACTGTGAGTGACTGTGTGTTCGCTTATAATTACAGGACTGGCGTCTGCCTTAGAATCGCGAACAATTTCGAAATCTCGATGCAACGTGACAGGTGTGAGTCCTCGTGAGATTCTCGCTGTTAAAGCTAATACAGATGTAACCGCTCCGTGCTTCTCTCGAGGTAAACTAGAAGAAAAATTTGGGTAGAAATCGATGTTTTGGCATGGGATCGATACCAATGATTGACAACAGACCAAATCGTCTGGAACATCTAACAACGGAAGAGAGCACCGTTTACCTAGAAGAGAGCCCAATGTTTAGAAACTTCGAATTGGATATCATAAACCTTCGGTTCAATTTCTACTGTTTGAGATTAACCCTTTTCTTTCAGTTAATTTCTAATATATAATGCTTTTCCAAATTACCTGACTAATGGTTTATCTCACTTTGATAGTAGCGTTTAAATGAGGATTAAATTCACTATAATAATAATAGTCGATTTTACTAGTCAATATTTCGCAAGGCGCTCTCCACAAGTCTGCCACAAGATTGCAAATAACGGGCGCCCTGTGGAAATCAAATTCACCATTTCATATTATTCCAGAAGACCAGGTTGCTGTCTATTGCAACAGGGCGATGCTGCCTTAATTTTAGTCTGACACAAGGCTATACAAATCGGGTACTATGTCATATTTAAATGCTCTCTTTAAATGTTGAAGACAAAAAGCAAATGGGAGATATATCTCAAGCATTGAAGCAATGGACAAGAGGTGGAAAGGTGTAAAATTTAAGCTGCGGATATGTATTCTTTTTGATAAAAAACATTATTATCAACCGAAAATTTCTTAGAGAAAATATTAAATTAGATGAAATATTTGTCAATCTTTTCTGTCTGTTAGTTTAACCACGAGGGTGGTCTGTAAAAAAAGAATACCTTCTTATCAAGAATAGTGGTGATTTTATATAGACCCAATTGCACGCCCTCTAGCGACTTCAATAGTTAACGTTTCAAGGAAGATCACTCAACAATACTATTACTAATTACATAACATAAGGGTTAAAAATTTGAGCTGCTCAAAAACCAAACAGCGTAGATTTACAAGGTAAAGATTATATAAGGTAACGCCTGCCTTCAGGCATTGATTTCTAGATTCTCCTTTATGCACTTAAAGGATATATATATATATATATATATATATATATATATATATATATATATATATATATATATATATATATATATGAAGAAATATACTTTTAAGGTGTGGGATATTTATGGGATAAAGTGCTCAATATCAGAGATAGAGTGTATGTAGATATAAATATAAAAGTGAACATTGAAGTCAACACTCAGGGCGACAGGCTGTTTCATGCTAGACGCAATCGTCAGGGGGCCTGACGATTGTGTCCAGCATGAAACAGCTTGTCGCCTCTGAGTGTTGAGTTTAATGTCCATTTATATATATATATATATATATATATATATATATATATATATATATAATGAGAAAGAACAGTAAGATTTATAATCCATGTTCTTGTTAATTACATTTAATTTTATTATGTAAAAATTAAATATACATTAATATATTATTAATAGATTAAAAAATTATAAATATATATATATATATATATATATATATATATATATTATTAATATATTAAAAAATTATGTGCATGTATATATATATTTTTTTAATATATTAAATTATTATATATATTATATATATATATTATTAATATATTATATATGTTATTAATATATTAAAAATTATATATATATATATATATATATATATATATATATATATATATATATATATATATATATATATATATATAAAATAGTTGGCGAATCGTATTCGAGGATACCCATCTACTACGTCGGCTAGCCAATTCCTGCAAACTTACGCTCAGGCACATTTTTGTTTGTTCAGCACCCACACAGCCAACATGTGGTTTATACTGCAACTATGCTGAGCAGACCTTAGTTACAGTTTCTGGGAGAGAGCATGTGATCTAGAATGATCAACAATCTGAACAACACCAGCACACTCAAACCCTCGACCACGATGACTTGTGAGTTCGTGCTGGCACAGCTATCGACGGACCCAAGTGATCAGTCTCCCCAATTTTACTCACAAGGCTTGATATGGTTTTCAGAGACTTTCCGAAGGTGCCGCACGCTGGGATCATCCCCCATCCAGACCCGCTAACATCAGGAAGTTAACCTTCCTGACAAATCGACCATGGTGAGATTCGAATCTGGGTCGCATGGTCAGAAAGCGAACGTTCTAACCATTCGCCCATAATTAATATATATATATATATATATGTGTGTGTGTGTGTGTGTGTGTGTGTGTCTGTGTCTGTGTCTGTGTGTGTGTGTAAGTGTGTAAAATACCAAATTGTAATTGGTAAGGATTATTCCAAAAAGAACAATTCAATCCATAAGGGAGGTCAATGTATGATGCATAGCAAATTATAATAATAATTAGGAAAAATACTCTAAAAATCCATATTCGGCAATTAATTTATTTCGATGAATATAGGTATATTCATCTCACCAGACCGACTATATTTTATGAAATGGGATCAATTTATCCAGACAGACACTTATACAAAGATCCCAAACCAACCCTTTATTCATTTTTAGAAAAATCAGTGAAGTGGTTGAAATATTTTTCGAATAACGCGTTTTATCCTTTAGGATTTCATCCGATTAAACTTAGGTTTATGTGAGTGTTATTACACATGCTGACGAAGGGGAGAGGACACTGAAATTGTAAGCTTTTAAATTAATATATATATATATATATATATATATATATATATATATATAAAGATATATATATATATATAAAGAGAGAGAGAGAAAGAGACAGAGAGAGAGAGAGAGAGAGATTGGATATACATTGACCGAAAATAAAAAAAAGTATTTTCTGAATACTTCTTTTAATTTCCTCAAGATAAAATGTACAGGTAATCCATTATTGGATTACAGTAAATAATCATATATGCAGATCAATATCTACGCAGGTTCCAAAATAAGGTGTGTTACCAGCATTACCCAGACTCCATATTAATATGCAGGCGGTTATTATCTCTCTGGGCAGCCATTATCTCTGTGGGCGGCCATTATTCTGGAGGGCGGCCATTATCCCAATGATATCCGTGTTTCTTGCGGGCAATCTTTATACCTGTGGGCGGACATTATTTTTATGGGTGACCATTATCCCTCTGTGCGGGCTTTAACCCTATGAGTGGTCATTATAACTGTGGGTACCCATTATGCATGCGGGCGGCTATGATCCTTGTGGGGGTCCTATTATATATAAGGGTGGCCATTATCCCTGTTGGAGCTATTATAAATACGGGTGGCCATTATCCCTGTGGGGGCCTATTATACAAGGGTGGCCATTATCCCTGTGGGGGCCTATTATACATACGGATGGCCATTATCCATGTGAGAGGTTATAATTATTGCACGTAGCTATTATCACCCTAAGTAGCTGTTATTCTTTCGGGTAGCCATTATCACTGTGCGCAGCTATTATTCCTGCATGTTAGAGCAATGACATCAGAACGGATGAAAAGAATTTGGAAGTGAACGCTGTTCAATGTTCCCTCCATAAACACCAAAGGTGAGCCAGAATTCTAACTTATGACACCACAAACCATGACAGCATGGTTTTAGGCCTATGACTCGTTAATGAATACACTCTATAAATATCTCTTCACAGGCAAACGACCATCAGTTGCATGAAGGCTGAAGCTGTTCTCATAAATGAACAGTTGAGAGGGCGTCATTCGATCGACACACGACACCAGGTGCATGAAGGCATCGCTGCGTAAGGTGAAGTCTCGTTTGAAACACATGTTCGTTGTTTTGCTGTAAGAACCCTTTTTGTCCTTCATCAGCATGGCTGATGCTAACATCCATGTAAGCAACTCTGCGCTTTCTTCGCTTCACGCTTTCTATTGATATGAAATGGGGCGATTATATTGAATCAATTGCTGCGACTGATGCTTTCAAAGTTCGTTCACTGTGTCGTCAGAATTCATTTGATAGAATCTTAGTCATATCCGGTCTAGTGTTCCGGCTATATATCTCGAGATTTCCGACAAAATCCAAAGAAGGGTTTGCAATATTATCAATCCTGACCTGGCATCTCGACTTCAGTCAATTTCTTACAGCCGTGAATTGGCTTCCCTGTCATTTTCATAAATATTTTTACGTTAATTGTTTTAATGAGTTCATCACTTTGGTACTTCGACTGCGTGAATTGAAGCGTACTGCTGGATTGGCTATTAGGTCTCATCACTTTACTGTTGAAATAGCTAGACATAACCGTAAGTTCTATTCTAATAGTTTCTTTTCTAGCACTTCTCACCTCTGGAACTCTGTTCTGGTTTCTTGCTTCTCTGCTACCGACAATCTTCAAAAGTCTAAAGGCAATTTCAATCGCCATCTTCTGTCGTTCTGAAACCTGTTCTTTTATTGTCCTTTCTCCTCACTAAAGTCTTCTCATTCTCTTTCCCTCCAAGTAATCCCTTGCGTCTTAGTGGCATTATCGCCATCTTCTGTCTTTCTGATACCTGTTCTTTTATTGTCCTTTCTCCCCACCAAAATTTTCTTTCTCTTTTACTCCCAGTTACGTCTTAGGGACATTATTGGTTTACTTGAGCGAAATGATTTTTTTAAAAATGTAAAGAATTCCGTCTTGACACTCTTGGGTGTACATTTATATAGTGTGGGCAGTTCGAACTGCCGCTGTTACTCTTACAATGTTTCTATCTTGCTGCGCGTCTGTCCTATGCGGACGTCCAGAACCTGGCGAATGGAAGTAAGAATGCCCATTTGATCATTGTTGCCAATATTGAAGCCTCCAAGCCTCACGACTGTTCGCAATCAACGCAGGCGTGTCTTAAAGGCTCGATTCTCGGTTCAACCCTCTTTTTTACTCTATATAAATGATCTGCCCTAAGAGTATACTCCGATCATTTGTGAATATCGATGCTGATGATACAACGGTATATGGGTGCAGCTCCAAAACTCATGATAACCAGAAATTGGCAGCTGATCTCTCCTCTGAACAAGCTCTAACAGCTCAGTCGGAGAAAAACTGTCTGGCATCATCAATTAAACTAGTGGCATTCCATCATCACCGAGTGAGTCCTGAATTTTTGCTTATCGCTCTCACGGGGCGGCCTCGTGAATTGAGTGCCTATTCGAAATTAAAATCAACCCAGACACCATGGGGAACTCGTACATAAGATCCATAGCTAAAGATACTGGAAAAATGGTCAGTTCCCTGTACTGCTACATCAAATATCCGACTCCTTCTGCTATCCTATACCATTAGAAGAGTCAGATCAGGACGAAAATGGAGAACTGGTGCCATATATATTGGGCAGGAGCTGTCTAGTCTTCAGCTTCCAGTATCGATAGAGTCCAAAAGCGTCTCCGCGTCCTTGTATCCAGTCCTACAACACCATCCCCATAGACAAAATGTTTCAAGCCTCTCACTACACTATCGCTATTTCCATGGAATGTGTTCAGACGAAGTGGAATGCTTAGTTCCACCAGTTCAAACCTTCATGTCTATGACACTCCATACCACGCCCGTTGTGGCAAACCACCCTCATTCCCTTTGCATTCCATTGGGGAAGTGTAAGTTCCACTTGAGCAACTTCTCCTCACGAACAGCTGATTCTCATTAAGTCCTCGATTTCTACAATGTTAAACCTGCTAAAGTCTCTACGGTTAATCGTTTATCTTCAACACAACTGATCTCTACTCAGACCTAGCTCTAACAGCTCAGTAGGGGAAAAACTGGCTGGTCACATTCAATGCCACAAACACTAAACTAGTAACATTCTACCATCGTCGATCGGACACAGAAATTTTACCAAACGCGATAAACGGGTGTTCCCGCAGGGTGGACCCATGCCTTAAGCGGCTGTTGGAATTTAAACTCAGCCCATACCTCAAATGAAACTCGTACATACGATCCATCGCAAAAGATATATATGATACGGCCCCAGCAAACACCTGGACTCTCCTGCTATCCTTTACCTTTCCAAGGGACAGATCAGGTCGAATATCGAGTATTGTTGTCATATATGGGGCTGGAGCTATCCAGTCTTCCTTTCCACTCTCGATAGAATCCAAAAGCGTTTCCTCATCCTTGTGGATGATGAATTGCTTACCACGATGCAACCCCCTTCTCAAAGAGTAGACGTCGCAAGCATTTCGCTTCTCTATTGCTAATTCCATGGCACTGCACTCTTTAGTTCCACCAGTTCTACCCAATACCCACCATGCCACGCCCATTGTAATAAACCATCCTCATTTCCTTTGTATTCCATTGGTGAGATGGTAAGTTCCACTTGAGCAGCTTCTTCTCATGAACCACTGCTCTGTGGAAACGACTCCCAAGAGGATGCTTCCCCGATCACTATAATCTTAAACTGTTCAAGTCTAGGTTTAACCGTTATCTTTTCCACATATCACTATAAAAAGTGCTTCTAAATTTTTAACCCTCTATTTTGAGTGGCTCTCACACAGCGATGATGAAACCTGCATTGGACTCTTTCAGAGACTCTATACAGAAATTTATCACAGAATGTGTCCGTGTTTGAAGCTCAGACACAAACTGTGTTACTAGATTCTCAAATACCGAAAACTTTTATCAAAATGTCTACTACATACTAGCGACCAGAGGTCCTGGGTATGACGTTAAACTACATCCGGCAGCAATGCCTCTGATCGGGAGATTGGGGGTTTTGAGAGACGTTGTAGCACTTCTTAAACGTTGTTGTTCCCAGGCCCACCCTGACACGAGGTGGTAGCACGTGTTAGGGTCCCAGTTATGGGCAAATAGTGAAACCCAAATAAATTACTATGAAAGTATAAAAATGCATTTTACAGTAAAAATACCACCAATACATTTTTATGTAAAAGAATTGCAACAATTATTTATAGTAGAATTAGAATACATTTTTAAAGCAACATAACAAGCAATACATTTTATCTGCAGTTGATAGTATTTCGTTCAAAATATATTTACTTGAAGCCATAAAATTATTCAAATTATTTACATTTCAGCATTGAATGACCCATGGAGATGTTGATATGTCGCTAAACAAAATCAACCAACCACACAACTAACATGAAACGTTCATGCCATTAATCTATATAATATTCTACAACTTCTTAAAGAAATCATACTGGCTTTGAAAATATAACTTCGACAAAGCGACAACATAAAACACACCTAACACTCCCTCTAGCAATTATGTCTACACAAACATATAAAATGCATAAAAGCTGAGTATCATTTACCATGTATTCTGTTGTGAAAGCAGAATAACATATACCATATTTGCATTACTTTAAGGCTCCATAGAAAATTAATTTTCGGCATTAAATAACCTATGAGGTGTTGATATGCCGTTAAACAAACTAGCGAAGATATACTGTAACTAAATCAAAATTAGGATGTGACAATTTTATTTCTGGTCAGTATAATTTCAACATAATTCAGTCAACGCTTTTGACAAATTACTTTTCTCAAAAATTAAAAAAAAAAAACACATTTTTCTCTAAGGCGTAGAATGATGGAAAAAGAAATAGATATTTATCGGATAGAAAATACTTTACAAAGACATTAATATTATACGCTCGGAGTGCAGAAAGAGGGTGTAGCGTATTTTGTTGCAAGGAATATCTGCGTTTCCTAATATTCAGTATTCGAATCTTACTGAACGAGTACACTGTTATCAAATATCATAACGCCACAAGTGTCGCAGGTGATTAAGTCCACAGATATACGCGTACGTGTTGAGATAGCGAAAGATTCGAAGATGCCTTCCAACAGCTAAGCAAAGTATTAAGAAACAGGAAAATTTCGTTAGAAACAAATAAAAACGTAATGAACTTAATATCAGTCCTTCTACGTGACAGTGAATGCTGGACAATCTCCTCATACATGAAGAAGAACCAGAAATGTGGTTCTACGGAAGGGGATGATGAGGATATCATGAACCGAATATGCGAGCACGGAATCAAAAAGGACATTTATACTTAACATCACAAAAAGCCCGTTGAAAATTATAGAGCATATAATGAGGAAAGTGGGCTTGGAAAATTTGATACTCACTTGACGGATTGAAGGTAAGAGGGACAAAAGGAAGCAGCGAATAGAACACATGGTTCAGTGGATAAAGACGTTGGTTATATCCAGCGATTAGACCCAAAGAATTGTGAGTTCAATACCAGGCCACAGCAGTGATGAACCAAACTTGGAGAGTTGAGTTAAAGGGAAATAACTGAGATATCCGGAAGAGGCATGGCACGTGGAACTAGAACAATCTATCCGGGTGGATGAAATAAAGGGTTCGGTTCGAAATTCTAATCACCTAAAAAAGACCGGATCGTACAACGTTGTGAATATGACAATGAAGATGGGGATAACAGTCCGAATAATGTAAATAATATAAGTAATCATAATACCTCATCTCAGAGATATAGACATATATAGAGAGAGATATAGACATAAAGGCCGGCGTATACAACGGCCGAAACGTTGTGAATATGGCAATGAAGATGAGGATAACAGTCCGAATAATGTAAATAATACAAGTAATCATAATACCTCATCTCAGAGATATAGACAGATATATAGAGAGACATAGACATAAAGGCCGGAGCGTAAAAGGGCCGAAACGTTGTGAATATGGCAATGAAGATGAGGACAACAGTCCGAATAATGTAAATAATGTAAGTAATCATAATACGTCATGTCAGAGATATAGACAGATACATAGAGAGAAATAGACATAAAGGCCGGAGCGTAAAAGGGCCGAAACGTTGTGAATATGATACCTCATCTCATAGATATAGACAGATATGGGTAGATAAATATATGGAGAGGTGGCTATATGGATAGGTAGACATATGAGAAAGGGAAAACATCGGTAGGTCGCTATATGTATAGACAGGTGAGCAATGACAGAGTGAGAGAAGCAAGAACTAAAAATGAAGAATTTGTTTGCAAAACTTTGGCGCTGCCAAATACAGACGGGAGAGGAAACTTTTCAGATGAAATCTCTCCTTTTACAAAATGCAATCATGACAAAAAATATTTCCATCAGATTTTTAAGACAACTTTCTGAGCCTGCTTTAAGACAACTGTACTTCGCGGTGTTTCGTCTGTCAGTAGAATATTGTGTTTGCTGGCGCCATCTTGTTCGCTGACTGGCTCAAGTTTAGATAGAAGAAAAAAATTCCATCACACAGAATAGTGCATGAAGTTGTCTTCGATTATATGAAATAATGCATACAGACATTTTTATCCTGCGTGATATGATGTATGCAGAAGCCTTCGTCAGAGTATTCCTAGGTAATTTCAAAACGCGAAAAGAGATATGAATGTATCTTTCGTTACAATTGCTTCATTTATTTGTCTGTTTAACGGCATATCAAATCCTTCATGGGTCATTTAATACCAAAATTTAATTTTATTGAGAGCTTTGAAGTAATAAAACTATGATAGGTTATTCTGCTTTCGCAGTTGAGTACATGGTAGATGATACTCAGCTTTTCTGCATATATATGTTTGTGTGGAGATAATTACTAGAGCTGATGATATATGTTTTATGTTGTAGTTTTGTTGCAATTATATTTTGAAATACAGTCTGATACAAGAAATTGTTAGATATTATATGGATTAATGTCATGAAAGAGGTTGGTTGGTTGGTTGGTTGGTTGACTTGTTTAACGGCATATCAACACAATTATGGGTCATTTAACGCCGAAATCTAAATAATCTGAACACAATTTCATGGCTTCAGCTGAATATATTTTGAACGGAATTGGTATGCCTTCAGCTACAGATAAAATTTATTGTTGATCATTTTCCTATGATCATTTTCCTATGAATCATTTTCCTATGAATCATTTTCCTATGATCATTTTCCTATTGTTGGTAATTATGCTTTAAGAATATTAAAGTAAGTTTAATATTAATAAGGATTTTTGGTAATTTTTATATAAAAATTTATTGCTGTATTTTTACTATAAAATGTATTTTTATACCTATGTTTTTATACTTGTGTTTTTTGTAGGGCTTTTACCGATAGCCGGTTTGCCGATAGCTGGGACCCTAACAGGTGCTACCACTCCGGGTAAGATGAACCTGGGGACAACAGCAATTAAGAAGGGGTCACACGCTCTTCAAAACCTCCAATTTCTCGATCAGAGACTTTGCTGCCGGATGTAATTTATCGTCATACGCAGGACTGTTTCGTTACGAGGAATAATGTATATAAATTCTGTCCATTGAGTTAATTGTTAATTGATGTGCCTTTATACGGAATAATACATACAAACTGTTTCGATTAAGTGACTTCAAGTACCTTTGTATGGAATAATATACTCAGATTGTGTTCCTTTAAGTGAATTGAAGTGCATTGATATGGAACCCCAAGCAAGGCGACAAAGCCACTATGGCGTAGGGAGGGTACTGGAAGTGAAAGAGAATTAGAAGTTTAGTGAGAAGGAAGGACAATAAAAGATAAGGTTTCAGGATGACAAAAGATGGCCATGGAGGTTGCATTTAAATTTTTGAAGATTGTAGGCAACAGGGAAGCAAGAAACCAGAAGAGAATTTCACAGGTGAGAAGTGCGATAAGAGAAGAAACAATCGGAATAGAACTATTTCAACAGTAAAAAGATGAGACCTAATTGCCAATCTAGTAATACGCTTCAATTACTGCGATCAACGTACCACGAAGCAATGCGGTATTTACCCGACCTCCACCCCCATCGAGGCAGAATGTGACACCAGTCCGATTTTATGCGGGGCGATTCCCCATACACCTCGCATACACGGGGTCGGGTTTGTCTACCTCCCCAGACGAGACTCTGCCCTTCGGGAAAGTTTCGTCTGAGTTCTTCTCTGCTCTGCTCGACACTTTGAGCTTGCCCAGGCCTAAGCTTGGAATTCAAGGTCCAAGGAGCAAAGCTCATTCGAACAAGTGCCATAAAAATATTTATAGAAAAAACGGGGAAGAAACGTCACTGTAGCGGAAAAGTCGAGTTGCCAGGTTAGGACTGATAACATCACGGCATATCAACCTCAATGGGTTATTTAATGCCGACAACATTTTTAGGATAGATTCGTATGAATAGAATATGTATTCTTGGTTTAGATTGGTTTGGTTTATTTTGTTTTACGGAATATCAACCTCAATGGGTTATTTAATGCTGACAACATTTTAGGATAGATTCGTATGAATAGAATATGTATTGTCTGGTTTAGATTGGTTTGGTTTATTTTGTTTTACGGCATATTAACCTCTGTGGATTATTTAATACCGACAAAAAATTTTTATTGCTGGTAATATTTTGTTTTATCAAAAATCTGTTTTTAGTAATATTTTTCCTTCAAAATTTTATTGCTGGTAATAATTTTTTTTCAAAAAAGTATTCCTGGTAATAGTTAAATATTTGCCCATGGCTGGGAACCTAAAAGGTGTTACCTCCCCGGGTCAGGTTGGACCTGGGAACACCAGCAATTGTGTGGTGGTTCCACGCTCCTCAAAACCTCTTGATCCTTGCTGATGGACGTAGTTTATCGTCTTACCCAGGACGCGGATGTAGTTTATTGTCTTACCCAGGACGCGGATGTAGTTTATTGTCTTACCCAGGACGCGGATGTAGTTTAATGTCTTACCCAGGACGAGGATTTTGTTGAGAATCTTGAGATATATAACAGGACCACCAGAGCAGAAATTGGAAACAATATTGATTGCACGAACAAATGGTAGATTTATATATGTCCACCAACTTTCTAGCAGAAAACAGAGCAACTCTAAGAGGAAATCCGTTTTCAGATTTCGTTACTGTTCTAAAGTCAGTTTATTTACAATCGCAGCAAATTTTGTGCATTAATTAAAAAAAACGAAATCTTTCAGAAAACATTCCAAATATTACCAACTGTAAAATTGACGAAATTCTTGAAGTCTAGGGTGGGGCAGATATAGCTCTTTCTCCCCTTAAGTCTTTCCTGTTTTTAATTTCTATGCTTAATTAGTTAGCCAATTACCATAGCTAAATAGTGTCACAATCTTTCCCAACCTATTTTGTCATTTACTAGTAAATGACAACTAAATCCCAATACACTATTTAGCATGCATCATGCATCTGCCCATGCAATTCTATTCTTCTTTTCCTTTTCACGGTTTCTTTCGTGATCCATCATTTTTTTTCTTTTCTGCTACACGCAATGTAATGTTCTTTTCATTTTCTCTTTCATGCAATTTAAAATGTGTGTTAGTGCCTGCGGGTGCATGTGTGTGGTTATTATGGCTTGTTTTTCTTGGTCAATATTTTTCTCTCTGCTGCAGGAGGTTTTTCCGCCGTACGTGTCGGTTCCACTTTAGCTTCGTCTGTCGGCTTTTCAGCAATTTCCTTGTTGATTCTGTAAAGAACACTGCTCGGCATCTCCCTCTAGAGTTGCTGCATGCTCATGTGATTACCACGAATTAATTCTCTCCTACTTCTAATTTTCCATACTGCCATACCCCCTATGGCGATAATTATGCATGTACCCGTCATTGCTGACCAACTTATCGCGATCTGCTCATCATCCTCCCAAGCCATACCTTCCTTTCCCAACGCACTTAACTTGTCCCTCAACTGATCCATATCGATCTTATTTATCGGCTTCATTAGTACTGGCATTTTATTCAATGTAACATTGAGGAATCCCCTCACTATTGGCTCCCATTCCAGCTTCCAAAATCTTTTCTACTGCCTCTTACACTAGGGGTCTCTTATGAACAGGTGTTCTATAAGGCTTCAATTTTCACGGGGGGGGGTGATCGGCGGTATCGATCTTCATTTTTACTGTGTCGGTCTGGCCTAATTCCTTATCTGATTTGGCCACCACATCCCGATTATTTCTCTGGCCCTAAATTGATCAGGTGCCAATATCTCTTCGGCTGCTATTTCTTCTGGTTGTTCTACGTGTTTTCTTTGATTCTCATCGAATTTCACTCGATTCAGAGTTCGTAGGGGCAGTGCCTTTCCTACCTCCTTCCCTCTCTTGACCTTTATCGTCTTGTGGGCCTGGTTCACTATCATAATGGGCACTAATTCAGCTGCCTCTACTACTGTCTCACATAGAGTTATCTCATTCTCTTCTGGGCCCTTCCCCTCTACAGGGACCAATTGCTGGGTTCTTTTTCCATTCTCTTCCCTGTCATCAGCCTACCTTTGCCCGACACCGCCGTTCTGGGGGAGGTAGCTTTATATCTTCCTCCACCAATAACTTCTTCCGCCTCCTCCTAAGGGCGTTCTCTCACCATTTCTCAATCTTCTCCCAAGATTGCTTCCGTCTGGTTGGGGTTATGTAGAAGTTCTCCCTGGGAGCCTCGCCATCCCATCTCTTCATCTGTTTCACCCTTCCTGTCTTCTGTTTCACCGTCTTTTTCTTTCTCAGCAATGAAACAGACGATCCTGTGTCTATCATTGCCCTACCCCCTATTTCTGCCCTACAAGATAGCTGCTTTTTTGTGTCAGCGAAGAGAACACCTTGGCTTTCTGTTATAGTGGAACACACCTATTCTATAGTTAATAGACTCTCCCACCTATAATAAGTAGGAGTAGTAAGAGTAACGAGTCGGTCGCTCAGTGGGTTGGTCAGTCAGTCGATGCCGTACGACAGTTAGTCGAATACTAAACTATCAGCGACCACAACTAGATTTTCTCTGCGTTATATCTATTATATCAAGTTCCTAACGTTTTGTACGTCGACCTTATTTTAAGACCGACTTAGTACAAATACAAACCTCCACTGTGAAATCACTCCATAACAAATCTGGCGACGAGGGATTCATACTCATACGGAGAAAAAGAAAAAAAAATTTAGCCGCCATAACAAATTTGGCCACGAGTATTCGAACTCATACGGAGGAAAAAAAATCCGTTCGCCACATAACAAATTTGGCGACTAGGAATTCGTACTCATACGGAGGAAAAAAAATTCACCCGCCATAACAAATTTGGCTACGAGGGTTTTGGATTCATACGGTGGAAGAGGAAAAAAAATTTCGTTCGCCACAACATTTGGTGACGAAATTCGTACTCATACGGAGGGAAAAGAAAAAATTTTGCTCGTCACAATTATTTCGGCGGCAAAACCTCAGATTCACATTAAAAAAAAAAAAAACTTGGCAAAGTTTTTCAAAAGACAAGACGTCAACTTAGTGACGAAAAAATCTGTCGTATTCTCAACTGAGAAAAGAATTTTTTTCTCGATTTTTTGCTCAAGTAGGTCACGAATTGCAAATTCGTTAGGACCCCTTCCCCCCCACCTCTACAATATTTAAGCATTGTGTAAACTTTTTGTGAAGATGGAGGAATTCAAAATTATATTCCAGGAATTTTTTAAGTTCCAGACGGAACAACAGCTGACAATATTAGAGCAACAGAAGACATTCCAGATGCAACTACAGGAGGAAACTTTTAATTGACAAATGCAGTTTCAACGAGAAATGGAACTGATGCATAAGGAATTTCAAAACAAAATTCTGGAAATAACTGAGGAAGAGGAAAGAGGAAAATTTACAAAATGTTTCTTTCTCAGAGAATACAATATGGAATTCAATTGAAATATTCACGTACAGTCCAGATGAAGAGATAACTTTTGAAGAGTAATATAAAAAAAAATATACGGACGTGTATAACGAGGACTGCCACACGTGGCTTCTTTTAAGCAAGTTAGGAATTGCTGAGAATAACAAATTGGTAAACTACATTTTACCGAAAAAAACTAGCGAGTTGACATTTACCGAGGCGGTAAATATATCAAGTGAATTATTTAGTAAAAAGACATCTTTGTTTCACAAGAGGTGGAAATGTTTGAATCTGATGAAAGATGACGAACAAGACTATATAATGTACGCAGCCAATGTGAATAAGCATTGTGAAGAATTCAAGCTAGCAGAGTTAAGCGCTGACAATTTTAAGTGCTTAGTGTTTATCCAGGGCTGGTATTGGAAAAAGACGCAGAGTTGAGAAAATTAGTACTGACAAAATTGGAAAACCAACCAAGGATTACGATACAGAAGTTGGCAGAAGACTGCACAAGATATGTTAGCGTAAAGAAAGATTCGAAAAAGATAGAACAGTCTGGCGTTTCGCATGTAAGGAAAAATACGCTACAAAAAAGAAAAGTCAGTCTGTTGAAAAGAATTCTAAAATTGCGGATTATCAAACAAAAAAGTGAAATACCAGAGAAAAAATAAACAAAAACTCCGAAGCCCCATGTTTTACTTGTGGTGAACTTCACTGGTACAGATATTGCAATTTTTAAGAATAAAAAATGTTTCAACTGTAAAAAGTGGGTCATAAAGCTCACACTGCAGGTCAAAAATAAAGACAATAAAATAAGAAAATTAAAGTCCAACGAGGTAAAAGATGGAATAAGCAGAAAATTTGTTACCAAATCCGAAATAAGTAATAAAATATAAAAAATGCAACTTGACATTGGCTCAGATCTATCTATCATAAATTTGCATACGTGGAAGAAGTTGGGGAAACCAACTTTAATGAAGACAAAGAAAATCACGAGGTCAGTGACAGGAGAAAAATACATTAAAAACTTGATCCTAACTTGAAGCAATCGGATATCTAGCCACACTGAGGAGCTGTGATACAATGAAACAGTCTCTCTGTGGATATATATATATACATATATATATATGTGTGTGTGTGTGTGTGCCGATCTGTTTGTGTGTGTTTATATATAAAAATATATTTTTAAGACATGCTATATTTAAAGATCAAATTGCTCAATATCACGGATAGAGCATGTGTACAACACTAAGTGGCAATTGTCTGTTTGATACTTGAACGCAATCTTCTGGTTATATGTTTTGGTTCGACTATTTATATATGCTGGTTCATGGTGCATTATGGGTAGCAAAGTCTATTGTATTATCCTAATGGTCAGTGGGTAGGCGGTAACGGTTATGATTCAACATATTCTAGAAGCTTTTCTAGAAGGTTTACGTATCCATAAGGCACACTGGTGTAGGCAACGCAATTCCTCCATTGGAGAATGTTAAATCGAATGATGGGATTATGTACCCGGATTCCACCCACAGTATTCAGGATCCCATTGCTGAGCATTGTCATTAATACTTACCAGCCATCTAAAGAGCCCTATTAACCAGCAGATCAGATCTTTCTACATAGTTGTGTACGAGGTTTCTCTTGGGTGTTTTTTTTTTTTTTGGCTGTTGCAAGAGGGGATAGGAAAGAGAAGAAGCGAACAAATAGACGATAGATTTAGAAGGATAAACTAAGAGTAGAGCAGAGTATTGTGAATCACCGACACAAAGAAGCTCTAATCCATGAGAGGGCAGGCCATAAAGACCTGCTTAAGGATATTAAAGAAAGGATCTTAGTGATCTCTAGAGCTGAGAACCAAAGAAAATGTCAGAAGAAAAAGCAATAATCTCAGAGATCATTTTACAATAATTCTTTGGCTTTTGCTAAAAAGCTGTTCAACAAGACTAAGAGCGGCAAATTCAATGTAACGCAGGAGAAACTTGAGAACCATCTGAGAATGATGTATTCTGATGCTTGGAAAGATGTTGCAGTCCGTCCTTTGAATGACCTTCCCAGGCTCCAAGATCCAAAGGTCAGAACAGTGGACTAAAACTGAGAGAAATTTGGGAATTCGTCCGCAAATCCTGTGTCGGTATGCACCTGGAATAAATCGAATATCCTACAAATTATATAAGAATTGTCCAAACGTCCTCAAGCAATCCTCATCCAGCGGGCATGGAAACAAGCTATTGTACCACAAGAATGGCGGATGGCATTTGAATACCTAAGAAAAAGAATGCAGAATCATCGCAAATTTCCGCCCCATCTTCCTCTTGAATAGAGAGGGGAAAATTTTTGGGATCCTTGCCTGTCATAGAATGGATTTTCCATAACATAAACACAGCTGTCCAGAAGACTGGGATATCTGGCATTACCCGGCTGCCTGTAGTATTCATACATGATTTGGAATTCAATCAGCTAAACAAAATAAAACTGAGCTTCTTTAATTTGGTTTGATCTTGCGAATGTGTATGAATCTCATTAGCTAATTTAAATGTCCCCCGAATTTTTCAGTTTTCCTAGAAAAGTTGACGAAATGATTATGAAATATTTCAGAGTAACGTTTATGCAGTTCACCGTTAATAACTGCACCACCAAGTGGCAAGACCTCGAAGTCGGCATCATGATGGGCTATGTGATTTCACCACTTCTTTCCATTATGTCCATGGAACTCATATTACGAAGTGCAGCGGA
>CAHIKZ030001380.1:852500-857500 GCA_903632075.3 Acanthosepion pharaonis | reverse complement strand
GAGTCCTGAAGGCGGCCATTGAAGAGGACAGTAGTCTAACGTGTGGTGAACTTGCAAGACAGTTCAACGTTTCCGATGAAACAGTTAGACTTCACCTGCACCGCCTAGGTAAGAGGTACAAACTGAGCAAGTGGGTTCCGCAAACGCTGTTGGAGGTCCACAAGGGACAACGCGTGGCAGCCTGCGTATCGCTGCTTTCTCGCCACCGTACCGCATCCTTATTCAATTGAGTGCTTACCAGTGATGAAAAGTGGGTTCTGTATGAAACTCCCAAGCGTTCCAGACATTGGTTGTCTCCTCAGGATGCTGTTCCTCATACCACAAGACCGCCTATGCACCCACGCAAGATTATGCTTTGTGTCTGGTGGATAGGTCGTCAAGTGGTTCATTATGAACTGTTACCAACGGGCCAAACGGACACTGGAGACCTATACTCGCAGCAATTGAAACGTGTGCAACAGGCATTGCGCCAGAAGGAACCAGCACTGGTGAATCACAAAAGTGTGCTTTTCCTCCATGACAATGCCAGGCCACATGTCGCGCGAGTGGTCAGGGATACCATACAGCAACTTGGGTGGGAGACTTTGTGCCATCCACCTTATTCACCTGACCTTGCGCCATTCGATTACCACCTCTTCCACTCCCTGGATAATCATCTTCGTGGGAAATCCTTCACCAATGAAGCAGACTTGCGCAAAGCCCTCACAGACTTCTTTGCGTCACCCCCCCCCCCCCGAGTTCTACCACAAGGGCATTGAACAGCTGGAGACACATTGGCAGAAGGTGCTGGATGCCAATGGCGATTACTTCGAAGACTAAATATAAGTTACACATACTGTGAAGCGTTTTTTTTTTCCTTTAAAAACGGACAGAACTTTTGGGTTACCTTATATATATATATATATATATATATATATATATATATATATATATATATATATATCACCAATATTCTCGTGCACATATAGATAAACCATGTATCATCAATTTCCTACGCATAAAAGTCTACAGATATTTATATATATATATATATATATAGATAGATAGATAGATAGATAGATACTCACGATTTTTTGATGTTTGACTGCACGAAACCTCTTTCGACCAGGACATATTTACAAGCAAATAATTAAATTTTCTTTTAAATCCTGGAGATTTCTGTTGTAAACTGCTTTGGCTCCAAACAAAATAAATCAAGCAGTGTGGGTATCAGTGGACCTTGCTAGCCAAGTCAAAGATTCCAGTTTCCCAAGTCATTGATTTTGTATGTTTTCCATCCAAAATTTCTGATGTTACATGTGCAACTGTATAATCTTGCTGAGTATGCCTCTCTTCTGCAGATTACGAAGGGGTGGAGTTGCAGATTTCGTGGGGTGGCAATGATCCAGCAGGTTCAAGTCATTTACACCTGAAATGTTTCCATCAAAGAAGAAAGTTCCGTAAACATTTTCCCCATCCACATATTTGTCTTTACACTTGAAGAATACTGAAAATTCCATGGACGGATCGAGTAAGCAACAAAGAATTCAACAAAGAAAATGGCAACAGAAAGAACACTTCTACTCAGAATCAGGAAAAGATGGCTGAATTTCCTTGGACACATAATGAGCTTGGAAAATTTAACCCTCACGGGGAGGCGGGCATACTAACCTGTGTGAATAGATGGCGGAGCGTGTGGCGGAAGCCTAAGCAAAATGAGAAAAATCGCCAAAAGAATAGAAAGATGTGAAGAGCCATGATCGCTTATATCCTGAAAGGTTGCGGCATATAAAAGAAGTGGTTGATTCCCTGCACAACAAAAAACAGTTTCCATGCTTGATTTTGTTTTTCGTTAATATCAAGAAGAGAACATGTGTTAATATAAAAGGAGTGGATATAAAACTCAACACTGCATCTATTTCAGGATTTCTATTTGAAATGACGTGTTAAATTTGGTCCCAAATAAGAGAAATATCAATTTGGTATCAGGGATCCTTGTTGTTAATGTCAGAAGTTTCGCTTTCGCAAGCTGTTGATTAGTTAATTTACGGAATGAATAAATGTCCTTTCCTTTGCAAATCCCTTCTGGAGAGTTGTGGGAAAAACCAATGTTCTATGTTTAATTAGTTTTCAACTGTAATATTTTCATCAACGAAGAAAGGTCCGTAAACCCTTGCTGATGATGATCCTATCTATATATTTTAAGTCTTTATCCATATATTTAGATTTTACAGAATGGTGTGATAGTCCTAATTCAAAAAAAAAAAAGGTGACAAAGCAAATCTAAGAAGCTACCACCCTATCAGCCTCCTCCACACCATTTACGTTTTCATCCTACTCAACGGGATACTTGGTATATTAGAACTGTACCAACCACAAGATCAGGTGAGATTCAGGCCAGAATTATCAACAATAGAATTTTATGGTCTAGAATGATGATGATATTTCATCATTCTTAAAATAAGCTTGTCATCAGTGATGATAGAAAAGGATATTTCATCATCCTACTCTCATCATTATCAGAACGACCCTTCCACCACAAGAGAGTCAGTTAAGTAGATTAGTGTAGAGTAGTGTAGACTAGGGCACCCATAGTCAGTAGACTAGTAGACGAAGTAGCAGTAGTTGTAGTACAGAAACTCGCGTCTTTGTCAGCGCTGAGTGAAGATCGAAAACAGACGAATTCAAACACCATCCTCACAAACGAAATTCTCGGAACCAAACCAAGGACGCACTGACTTTTAAACAAAAGATACGTTGATAACATTTTTACTCACACCCTACTAATATTCTGTAATTCACATCACAAAAAGAAAATACAAATTCTTGTTATTTATGTCAAAATATGTCTCAAGTTTTTATTGTTGTTATCGTTGTACGTTTATGCATTTTACTTTCTTCTCATTAATATCAAACCTCATTACAGTCAACAATAATAATAATAACAACGGGGAAAATGAAACACCAACACCCACGCAACATTACCTAATGAAACACCAACACCCACGCAACATTACCTAGCCCGTTACAAGAGCACATCCAAATAGACCAAAGCAAACGAATACGGCTTCCCTCATTGCTTCGTCTTCATTGACTATGAAAAGACAATTGACTCTATCGAGTTCACTCCCGCTATTAACAGTATCGGAGAACCAATGTAGGACCTCTGCTTGCATCACACTAATAAAAGATCTTTACAATGACGCTACATCCACTCTCAAATTACAACAAAACAGCGACAAGATAAAGTTAGAAAAATGAGCAAAACAAGAGGACATCATCTCCTCGGAAATATTTACATCATCAACAAAGTCATCTGGGAGAACAAGGTTATCATCATTGATGGTGAAATCCTCTGTGACCTAGACTTTGCAGATGACATCATCCTAATATCCCATACAGCACAAGAATTGGAAAAGATGCACAGTCCTATCCGCACTGTCAGCCAACCAGTTGACCGTTACATGCATATTGAGAAAATCAAGGTCATGCTTAACAGCCACGCTATACCATCACCAGTTATTGTAGCTGGAAAGACCACCAAGGAAATACATGTCTACTTCGGAAAGAAGTTTTCAAGATGGCGCCCTAATTCCTGAAGTCAAAAGAAGGATTGTGCTTGGCTGGACACCTTTTGGAAAAGTTATAGCATCATGGGAAGTCCCAAGTTAAAAATTGAAACCATGAGAATATGTTCTGCCGGTGATGATAAAGGGCGTTCAACATCACCACTGTGGAGACTCTTGTAGTGGTCTAACTTAAAATGGAACGAGTCATGGTCGGCATCACCTTTCGTGACAAGAAGAGCAACAACTGGATTTGACAGCAAATTAGGGTGAAGGACATAATTGAGACCATCAAAAAGGGAAGACATAAATGGGCTGACCACGCCTCTCGTCTCAGAGACGACAGGTGGACTATTAGAGCTGCAGGCTGGAAATCATGGCAGGTGGAAAAGAACTAAGATAGCACCAAGAACTCGATACTTCGACACGATATAGCCCAGTATGGCCAAAGATAGGATGTTGTGGAGGTCAGCCAGAAAGGGGTTTCTCCAAAAGGAGTGAGAACTTCACTGGATTTGGGATTTGGATTTAGTATTTTCTTATTATTTTATTTATTTATTTTAAAAAAACTTCTTTTTATCCAATTTTTTAGAACTTTTTAAAATTTATTTCAAATGTGCTATTGTTATTTGCTTGCTGTATATATGTATATATGGCAGGAAAGATTTGCATGCATTTCTCTAATTTATTTGATTAAATGGTTTTCTTCTGCTTCCAGTATTCTATTCCTTGAATGTGTCGGAAAAAGCGAAGGGATTTTTCCCAATTAAGCAACAACGACTTGGAAGCAAAGCTGCTATCTGAAAGTCTTCTGAGAAAAGCTGACTTAATCCGGTCCGAATCCTGTGGAAAGGATTAGCCGAGGAATTTTCTGGAGAAATATTCCAACGAAAATATTCCCAGATAACGAGGATTAAATTCCACAATATTCTAATCTCATAAAATGATAAAGTATTTCCTTTTCTCGAATTCCCAGCCAAAGCTGTGTTTCTTTTCTCAAAAAAACCGACGATCCATCGTTTTCGAAAAATGGTTTTCTAACTTTAGAGCCTGAAAAAGATTTTTTCCTATTTCCTAAAAATATAAAGAGTAAACTAGTGATCATTTGACAGGTAACAAATCTTTAGATGGATTATTCCTATTTCTCTTTGCTCAAGGGGGCGCTGAAAAGTCGTCGAAAGTTATCAAGAAACTCTTCTAAAATATTCTTGTTTGGTCATTTGGACAAATTTTAAGAAATGGGCCAAACAGTGACCCTTTTCTACGCTCACTCATTTGGACATACATACATACATACATACATACATATATATATATATATATATATATGTGTGTGTGTGTGTGTGCGTATGTGTGTGTGTGTGTGTGTGTGTGTGTGTGTGTTTAGGCAGCATATCTTAACTCAAATATGTTTCATTGGATAATATAGACATATTATGTCTACTTATTTTTATA